>CAFUXE010000733.1:317176-331985 GCA_903364295.1 Serranus cabrilla
TATATATATTTATATATATACATATATATATATAAATAATAAAATCAAAAACCGTCTTGGCACGCTCGGCCTGTCTGATATCCGTGGAGAAATTTCACCAGCCCCTCTGCTGTTGATGCTGTTGTTGGTGTTTTGTCTCGCTTCATAATGAACAGTATAATAGTGTTGTTTCTTTCAAGGGTTTCATGACCGTGAGCTGTTACACTACAGGGTCGAGGCAAGATGGGCTTTTTAGTCTTTGACATGACTCTGAAAATTGCATTGTTGAACTACAAATGTTTCCAATTACTGGATCCGCTTCTCATCTCAGTGTTCATGGGCACTTTGGCAGGATTTATTGACAGTTGAGTGATTATGTGGCATCCGCTTTGATATTTTTTCCACTGGACAGTCTCTTTCTGATGTCATGGTTTGGAAAAATGTCAATAAAACCAATATTTTTTATTTTATTTTGTCTGTAGATAATATAAAAAATGTAGCAGACTTTAAAATCCCTGTTTGCCGAACAACATCTAGCAAAGTGGCTGCTAATGAATAAATAAATAGATAAATAAATAAAGATTAATGAATGAATATGCCATTGTATATTATAAAAATAAGGTTAAAAATAAAGGTAGACAGAGAAAAAGTAATTGATAAAGTATCACTTGATAAGTCTGTTTAATTTGCTTCTTTATTCATCTTTGTATAAATTCATGAGACACTTTAAATAATAGACATTTATTTTGAAAATAATACAGAAAAAAATACATTTAGGAAAATGTAGAGTGAAAATAATACAAATTGAAAAACAATAAATTAATAAAACAATAATTATAATAATATATTTAAAAATAAATAAATACAAACAATAAGGATATAAATAAATCTATATGTATAATGTATCATAAATAAAAAAAAATGAAAATTAGAAAAATGAAGCTTTATGTTAAATTTATCAGTAAAGTAATGCCTGCATTTATTTTAAATATTGTTTATGTACATTTAATGGTATATTAATTATTGTATTTATTGAGGCGTTTATTTATTCATATATTATTTTGGCAGCTTCTATCCGCCATATTTAGCAGTTTGCATCCAGTTTTTATTGTTCTCATAACATTCCACTTTTCTCCCTTGTGGCTTCGTTCGTTGTTTTTATCCACGACCTCCACGCACACCTGAGCATTAAAAGGATTCAAATCTGATGCTAATACCTCATAAATGGCATTATCAAAACAGAGGCTCACCCAGAGCCCATTTTGTTAACCCTGCCTAATTACCATCGTATTAAAAAGCATGACTACTATTGTAATCATTCGCTCTCGACCAACGGCTGCCCAGATACAACCTGAGGCTATTTTTAGCTTCTTTTTCCCTCTCTGTGCTGTGATGGAGAGGCAGGCTAGACACCCCGAGGAGGCGACATGGCAGAATCTGTTGAATCAAGGTGATGACGGTTTCTCCCTGGACACTCTGGAGAGATCAGGGACACTTTCAGAGCCCAAACCGGATGTTCAAATCACCCAAAGGCACCTTAGGGAGTGCAGAATGGCGAGGCGGCTTATTAGTCAAGTAACTTAAGGGTCGCCGTGATGTTATGAGCTTCCTCTTCGTCACAGGAAGAAAGTTTCTCAACCGCAAGCTCAAAAGTTCTTCTGCAAAAACATACTATTCATCATCAAAATGAATGCTTAAAAATAACAAATGCCCTCTTTACGTTTCTAAATCTCCGGAGGAAATGCAAAACCTAAAAATGCTCAGGCAACAAAAACTAATTTGTTATAGTTGGGCAACAAAACTTCTTTGTAAAGTATAGGAACAAAATGTGCAAAGTAATCAAATATAAAGATAATAAGTATAAAAATGATCTTTATCAGTCTGTGCTGTATATATATTTGCACATAAAGAGACTATAAAATCACCCTCAGGTCATTAAAACCTCAGCTTTACCAGAAACAAAACTCAGTGAATGTAAAAATAAATAGATTAAAAAGCTGATAAATGGTAAAATAGTGCTGTAATGTTCATAAATAAGGGCAGACTTTGTCCAACATGCTGAGCTAAAGCCCCAGACTACCGTTGTGTTTTGTTTTGACGGTTTGAGGCTCTCTGTGTTTACCAGATAGTGAAACTAGCTGCTTCAGTGTTCACTTGTAACAGAAACCTGCCAGGCGAACTGCAGGAGACCACCGAGCTAAATGACTAAACTGTGAAGTGTAACTGAGCAGACAACAGAGCAGGTCACGGGTTAAAGATGAACCTGGCGCTGAAGCTCTTCCAGAAAACCCCCCAGACGACCTCGGTTAGACCTCCTGCAGCACTGCGATCAGGACCACCTGAGTCAAGTCTGACTCAGACTAAAGACCACAGCGAGTCATGTTATTGGCAAGATGCTACAGACTAAAAATCACATGGCTGCAAGCCTCTTGCTCTGTTTTTGGGTTGAGAAATTTGTGCCTATTTTAAAACTCATATGCTGATTTTAATTATAACAGCATCCTGCAGGGGCTGCATGCTACCACGACACAGTTTCCCTGTGATGCTTATAGTTCTGTACAGTTTGTACCACAGTGTTTTACAGTATCATTACGCCGTTGTGAATCAAGGAAACTACAAATACTGGATGTATTTGTGTGATACAACACAAAAATCATCCTAAATCCAGCATTTCCCCAAGAAGCTTGTTTAGTCAAGGTGTTAACCTTGTCATGATCAAACAATTATGTTTTGATTATGCCACTTGGTGTGAAATAGCAATTCAGTTTTTCTGCCTCTGCTCTAAAACCAGACCAACCTCCCCAAAAAACTGCCCATATTTACATTTGATGTAAGGTGATTACAGCTAGTGGCCGTTGTTATTATTAAAGGGTGTGACAGTGTATAAAGAGCAACACAATCCGTGTCAGGCAACATATTCTTGTGAATAGATTTCTTCCGAAAACTATGAAAGGCCACCATACGAATGCATTCGCATGGTGGCCTTTCATAATATGGCACATGACAATCACTGAAACGCATCAAGATCACTGTTTTAAATGCAATATTGTTGTAAAATAGTTTACTTTAGGCACCAAAACACTTACAGTCCTAGGCAAAAAGTACAGGCCTAGGCATAAAAACACTTCCAGACATTTCATTCAACAACATGAACACTGTCTCTTTTGAATATCAACAAATTTGTCACAAATCACCTTTATTTCTCTGTAAATCCTTCATCCTGGGGTTCCTCAGGGAACCGTCCCGGGTCCTCCTGTAGTTTTAATCTGAAAAAACTTTAAAGGTTTCCTTCAGGGTATTTTTCCATTTCACAGTGTGCAGGCATTGTAATTTTTTAAAACATCATAAGCACATTACAAGCATGCGACACACCATTCTGTTTGTATAATCAATAAATCTGTTCGGGAAAATCAGGCATAAACTACTGTGAATAAGGACATTTTTCATTTATTTGTGACTTAATTTAAGAACTGATTAATTAATAATGAAAATGTATTTGTAATTATCTTTCAAGTTGATTTTAAGTTTTCTAGTCTTAGTCAAAGAGAAGGACATCATTATTAAAAATTACATTGTGCATAATCAAACCATAAAGCCTCTACTGATCTGAGATTTACCCCAAACCATGTTGGTTTTTCATGATTTACCCAGTTTGATCTTGATGCTTGAAGCTTTTCTTTACTAATGTTAAATACAGTTTTCAACTAAGCTATGTCTTGGTGGATTTATGACGCGCTGTCTATGTTATGTAAAGCACTAAAAGATGAACATACAGTGGACTTAAGGATCCCAGTTTTGGGGGTCACCCTACATTAGCTGTTTGGGTTTACAGTAACAGTAACTGTGTGCAGGGCAGGACAATCGCTGCAGCGTGAACCGGGTGCAGCAGAGTAAGATATATAAGAGCAGACAGCTGTCATGGTCGCTCTGGCATCACCCCACTGCCTGTGTTCACCCAGCCTCGCCTCTGTTTACACAGCAAACCGAGGATACTGAAACATTACCTGTCCATGTACAGCACAATAATGCTTTATTGGACGCTGACCTCATTTTAATTGCTTATTTGATTAACTGATTGTGTGTTTTATTGCAGGGAGGGGTCGCCCATGCTTCTCATTCATCCTTTCCATGACCACAGCTGGAGGAGATGGAGGTGTTTGGAGCCACAGCACGTCACAGGATGTTGTTCAGGTAATCAAAGTTTTTTATAAATCTGCCCAACAACAAAAATTCACCAGGTAATCCAGGGAGTCAGGCTGCTGATTGATAAACTGCTCAGAATAACAGAAAAAGTCAACATTTATTCACAGATTTTATAATAAAAACAAAACCACTTTTCATTACATGGTAGAATTTTCATAAATGAGATATTTGGGAATACTTAAGAGCGTATTTTACACCAATAAGAAAACATATTGATTGTGAAATCTCCATTCATAACAAACCTAATTCATTAAACAGGATGTTGCACATATTATTAACCTCTTCAGGTATTTTTTACCCTTCTTCACTCTGCTTTAAGAGTAGGTGAACTGAGCATGAATAGTTGGCTATTCTATGAAATGTGACACAATGGGGAGCGATGTTTTCAACACGTGTGGATACGTGATGATGGCAAAACATAGTCAGGACTTTAAGTACTTGAATATGCTTGAATTTCACAAATCACCTTTATTTCTCTGTAAATCCTTCATCCTGGGGTTCCTCAGGGAACCGTCCCGGGTCCTCCTGTGGTTTAATCTGAAAAAACCTAAAAGGTTTCCTTCAGGGTATTTTTCCATTTCACAGTGTGCAGGCATGGTAATGTATTTTAAAACATCTTAAGCACATTACAAGCGTGCGACACACCATTCTGTTTGTATAATCACATTTGGAAACGACATGCATCATTATCAAGGGAGGAAATTACCATTTTCATCCAACGGTCACAATGGTTGGTGCTTTTCAGATTTTTGCCAGAGCCTTTCACCGTCTCACCAGCCAAATATGCTTTTGTAAAAAAACAGAAAGAGTCTCAACAGGATGGGAGGTTACCAGTGTTTCGCTGCAGTCTGGCGGTGTTTTTCTGCACCACAGATTGCTTTTCATTTTATATCGATTAATGATCAGGAAAAGATTGGAGAAGAGTAAAAAACAGAACGTGATTTATTCATTTTCCAGGCGAGTGTGCCTATCATTTACATCCACACAATGCATATTAGAGAGCACAGACAGTGTGCTTATAATGGAAATGCATTATTAATCATTAAAAATCAATGAGAGGCTGCAAGCAGCGGTGTAGGTCTGTGATGTGGTTAATGATGGATCATGATGATAATTAGCATGAGATGAGAATGCAGTGGATACAGCACTACAGAGTGAAGTGTCACTAACTGTTCTAATTACTGCAAAATCTCATTTTCCCAGATGCATCAACATCTGCGGCCTCCAACAGACGCTGCAGTCAGGAGGAGAGGAGGGACTGCATCTGCGAGAAAGTAAGATTATCAAGCAGGAGTGTATGTTTTATATATAACTGCTTTTACGTACGTATATAATATTGATGCCTTTTATGTTCCGTGGCCCGCGCTTTAAAGCCTTTACCCTGCAAACAATGAACCACTCCACTCAACATATATATAATCATCCCTGTTGCATAAAACATTATTTCTATTTAGTGATTTCAAGTATTTCACTCAATGCAATCTCATCATATCCAATAGACCTAAGAATATCTTTCCCATGCATTTCAAGCCTCCCAGCTGACCTTGGTGACAGAAAAGCAGCTTTTTGAGAATATTTATCTGTGTTTTGGGGGAAGAATTGTTCATTTTGTAGCAGCTGGTTTCATGGAGGAGCCTGACAGAACTCCTTGTTATTGTTTCAGAGCTTTGTTTCTTTTTCTTTTAACCCTTGGTCCACATTATGAATAAGTTGCTCTCATGTCCTGCGTTAAAAAAAACTACTACTACTTTACACAGTCCCACTATAGTTTTTTTTTATTTAAATAAAACAGAAACAAATATGTAAATATCTATACAATAACTTGTGATTTTTAAAAATGTATTCCAACTACCTTAGAGGACAAAATACTGCTATAAAAGTGCTATAAAATACTTTATATTAATATAATGTTTTCACTATCACTGAGTTTATTTTTTATCAAACAGTTATGTGGTTACATAATCCCACTGTTTTCAATTTTTGACTGTTTCATAAAATTAAAAAATTAAATGTTACCAAAAGCTGGAAAAAAAGATTTATAACCATTATTCATATTATTTTCCATTTTCAGAGTTAAAACTTATAACCAATTTTAGTTTTGATAACTAACTTTTTTTTCAGTGCATCGCTTCTTATTACCAAAATGAATACCATAGGCCCTATGCATTCAAATTTTAAAAATTAAAAAAGAAAAAAATCTCCCAAGGAGTCATCGGCATAGAAAATATATAATGTGATCACATATCCTTTGTTACTTATGTATAATTTGGTCTTACTTCAATTTTAATATAGTTTTATAAAGTAACAATATTTTTGCTTTATACCTGTCTACTTATACATTGTCCTATATTGATAAATGATAATTTGGTGAATCAGTAATTGAATTAATGAGTCAATGGTGGTAAAAACCTTCAGCAGGTTTAGAAAACGCCTTCAGCGCCATATAAAAATACATGTCTCCAATCCATATATGCAGGAAATTTTAAAAAGTTTCAGACCCAAAAGTTTCCAAACTTTCCTCGATGCCTTAAAGTCAGCATCAAACTACACCACCAAAATCTACAGGTGCTTTTTCTTCCCCTCCTGAGCAGCTGATAAGCAGACAAACCGCGTGATGCTCGAGTGTGAAAGATGCGCGCTCTGCAGCCGTGACCTTTCCCCCTCTCCAGGCAAACACCTCCACACCGAACCCACAGCGGCAGCCGCCCCCCCAGTGCCGCTGCCTGGACTTCAAAGGACAAACACTGGAGAAAGTCATACAGAACTGCACTACAGCACTCCACTCGAAGTTTTTACTTCACACTTTCCACAGCTGTCTCACGCTGCCGCGCAATTAATGGAAACTTCTTGGAAACTGCCGACTGCTGGCGGGAGATTAATATACGTGCGCATTTGTTTTCGGTTCTGCTATCACAGAAAGACTCTGGCTGTGACCTTTGACCTCTTTTTTTTATGTCTTGTGCTCTTCATATGGAAAAAAACTCAAAAAAGTTGGATAAAAGGAAGCTAAAAGAGCAAGCTGAGCAAACTGCACATCTGCAGCAAGAAGTGGTGGAATGTAACTAAGTACTTTTACTTAAGCGTTTACGTTACTTTATGCTACTTCATACTTGTCAGTATTCAAATCACTTACTTAAAGGGATAGTTCCGATTTTTTTTATCCGCCGTTTGCAGAAACAAACAAAAATTCACAACGTTAACCCCCAGTGTGTCAAGAGTAGGAAAAGAGTTAAGAAACATCCAAATTCAACATATCTGTGGTTCAGAAACATCCAAACCAACAGTTATTCTGCCAAATAGATTGGTACCACAAAATAAAAAGTATAAAAAGGACTCCATGCTTACCAAAAATCCTGTAAAAAGGTTACTTCAGCAGAATATGGAGGACTTTAATGTTATTAGTAAAGGTTGAATTTGTTTTAAGGACTTTCTGGCAGTTCTGCAGTTTTAGTAATATCCTTGTTGTACCAGCAGCCAAATACTGCACCAATACCTGTAGCAGTATTAGTGTTGCATATTCTCAGCAGTTTAAGCTAAGTGCTAAAGAGCTAGCAGTCGTGTAGCAGAGGTAGTATTAGTTGGTTGTAGTACAGCGGTGTGTGTTGCAGGGACTCTGAGCACTTTTTGTTTGCTGCTGCTGGTCCAGCAGGACAACAGGGAGACTTTTTGTCCTGGCTGGGATCAATCGCTCCATAGATGACGCCCACCCGGCCAGGCCTCTCCGTGGGCGGCCGGTAGCCCAGCAGCCCAGCAGGCCGGCCCGGTCTGGCCCCGCCTGGGCCCTCCTCCGGCCCCCGCAGCCCTGCAGAGCCAACACAACAACAGGAGAGCTGCACTTTACATGTGAAAGCCTTCAGCTGACACTCCAGTGAACTTTTAGAGTCACTGTAGGAGAGAGCACAGCTTTCAGTTTGTGAGCTACTTCCTGCTGAGGGAGGGGCCACTCACAGCCAATGGGACGTCAGTGAGAGGGAGACGGGACATGTGATTGGATGAAAGGTTTTACTGGGATTACAAAAAAGTGCTGATTTCAGACAAAAAAAAGCAGAAATAAAACATTTTAATTGTACAGTTCTGCAAACCACAGATGACACAGAATCTTTCTGAACCACAAGTGTGTTGAACGTAACGTAAAAGTCCCATTCTTATTACGACACGTGACGGCCGCTGCAGATACTTCACAATCACTCTTTTAAACACTTTAAAAATACTTTAAAAACAGGGTGAGGGGCCATCAACATAAACAACTATTACTATAAGAATATTCGTTTTCTAGCTTCAGGCTCTAAACTGTAACGTCCTCCGGTTTCTTCAGGCTAACTCAGTTAGCTTTAAAGTTAGCATGGCCAGGTAACTAGCTTTAATAGTCCAGCAAGTTTGCAGAAGAACAATCAGGAGTTCAGACACTTCCTCTCACATTGAGGCCGAGATATCCGGAGTCTGCACAGTAGTGACTAATGGAGCCATTGTATCGAGCTCCTGCACAACCAATTACTCGTCAATTACAGCCATCAATCAGGACGTCACAGCTCGAGGTGACTGCTCCCATTCAGTGAATTAAATGAAAACTGTGCGATTTTTCCTTTTTTATCGAGCAGCAGAAGATCACACGTCCTATGATGTGACTATCAATCATAAAGCAGTTTAGCTACCTTTACTTCCTAGATATTCTCAACTCTGTTGGTTTAAGAGTCGACTTTGACCTTAAAACTAACCAAATAAAATCAACTCGAGGTCACGAAAACCATTTTTGGTTTGTTAGACGATATTTTGCCCTCGAAATAATTGCGAGAAACAAGATGATCGTCATTTCAAAATAATTTTATTACACTTTTATGCTAATAATATCATCACATAATAATGCAAGAAGTATCTGTGGTGATATTCTAATGAAAACAAGCACAAATCAGCATCAGTAAAGGTAAAAAAAAAAAATGTTTTATCTAAGTTAAAAACACTGAAATTAGTTTATGTGATTAAACTTTTACTTTGGGCCTTTCGATATTTAAAATTGCAAGTATTAAACAGAAAGAGCATTTGCTGACACTAAAACATAAACATGCAGCATTCAGGCATTTATTGACCTTTTCTTAATTACTGCAGAGTACAAACACAAGTGAGTCATTAATGTTTCACAGAGAAACTCTGAATGTCACACAATAACAAAGGTATTCCCACCTTGACTTTTATCAATGAGTCAGATTCTAGTAGAGAACCATAACAAAGATATTTACACCCTGAATTTAATCAATGAGTCAGATTCAAATAGAAAACAGCCACAAAGCAAAAAAAAAGGAAATAAATAAAGCTTAAAGAGATTTTAAAGGCAGCTGCACCTCAGACGTTTTTTAAGGATTTTTGCAGACAAAACATAAAAAAAAAGTTTATAAAAGACAAATTAATTGACATATTTTGATAATTGTTTGTTATTTCTCATGCAAACTTCATGAAGAAATAAAAAAGTGAGCGTTGCTGTTTTTTTCAGATAATCTTCAGACTTTTATATTATTTGTTGGAGAAAAAAAAACATTGTCAAAGTGTCGCTTTGGACTCTGGGTAATAATGATTGTATTTTTCATTATTTTCCAAATTTATACCAAACAATGAATCAATTAATAATGGAGAAAGTAAAATAATAATAATTAGTTACCTCCTCGAAATTTTCCTGCATTGAATACCTTTAATTTTAAGTACGTTTTCTTCAATATATTTCTGTTTTCTTACTTTAAAAATGTTTTTCTTTAAGCAAAATATTTCTGTGTTGTGGTAGTAGTACTTTTTATTGAGCAAAAAATATAAATTCTACCTCCAGCACGGGTTAAATAACTCTTAAAGTAGCATTTTCCTGCAGCTGATGCTCTGCACATCAGTTAAGCCATTTAGATATTTTAGTTAAGTTATTAGTTTTAGTTTGTGTTCAGGTGCAGCTGATCTAATTTATTATCTTTAGATTCTTCTGTCCACTTTATCATCTGCAGGGCTTGTTGTTGTAGGTTCAGGCTGTCCGTTTACCTGCCTGCATCTGTTGCTGTGGTAACAATACAGCTGAGAGAGGCTGATTATATGGTTTGACGGTAGATCTCATCACGCCGACAACATCAGTGGAAAAGGATGTTTATGTACATAAGCAGCAGTGACTGAACTGAATAAAAATAAAAATGTACGCTGCAGTATGAGGGAGAAAAAGGACTGTGTGAAACCCAAAGACAGCCTCGAAGATTGTAGTTTTTGTTAAAGAACTGAGTGAGGAAACATTTAAATGATTATATCTGCAAAAAGGACAACATTTAAAAAATTTTTTATTTATGCACTGGTCATTTTAGGCTATTTTGCTTCCATAACATGTTTTCTTTCAAACTAGTCGAAAGAAAACATCCAACATACACGTTTAGATTTTAATTTTGTCTGTGGATTTCTCTGAAGTTTGCAAAAGATAATGCCTCATTTGCACATTTAAACATCATTTCAATAAAATCTCCAATTGAGATACTATAGACTCGACTCGACTTCGGGAAAAGCACTAAAAATGGGACAGGAAACAGACGTAGTAGTAGGTATTTCAGCCACGGTTGATGCAATCTACAATAAATGACAGTGATCTAACGGTCAAACTTGTACCAGTAACAGGAAACATCTGCTTTATGTTTGGTGTCAGCAGAAGAGCTCATTTGTAATCATCAAATATGCATGTATATGGATCTAAAATCTAATGAAGAATGAGCCTCAGTTCCATTACAATTTAACCAACAAACACTGAGCACATTTACATTTCAGTCATTTATCCTGTCCAGAGCAGAGTGCAGATGAAATTCACTGATCGCCCACTGTCAGGACATTCACATTTGCATTTTACTCACTTAGCTGGAGTTTTTTACCTGGAGGGACTTCCAGTAAGCAGCTCCGCTTCACTTCCTAAACATGACCAGGAAGCAGTGACTCTGCCGAAGCCGGGGAGTTAAATTCTGCGGAAACGATGAGATATATTTCATCCTGCTGGGATATGAGCTGCAGTGGGGAAAACCACAGACTCTAGAGAGGGATTTGTTTTTACATCTGCGGTGTTGGCAGTTCAATTTCCTGTTCGGTTCGGCAGAAGACAAAACTACAAAGCCAGGGCCAAGTATACTTTTATTTAGAACTTTTACAATTATTAGTGACTCACTATAAAATATATGAACTTGCAGGAATGCTACAAGTATGAAGAACATGATATGGAAACAAATTAAAATTTCCAAAAGTCAATGTTGTCCGGTAGTTTTAAGCCCAACCCTGAACTTTTTTCCTAACCTTAATCAAGTGGTTTTGTTACCAAAACTTAACTGTTTCCTGTGCAAATGGAAGTTTATTTTAAAAATCCACGCTGCATATAACAAGCGAGAACTGATACGTCATTGCTGACGCGTCCAAAACCGACGCTAAAGGGTTCCCTGTACTGTGATGAACGGCCCCGTCCACGAGTTCGGAGTGAGAACGTGTTGGATTCAAATCTGGTCATTCTGACTTCTCTGTAGCGCCCTCTAGTGGAACCCTCCGGTAACGTTCAGCTGGTTGTCTATGCCAATGTGTGGTTAAAAGTCAAGTTTAGCTTCAGCTTCCGTGCCTCACGGTTTTTATGTAACTTCCAGTAGTCACGTCAACCTCGTAACTACTTCACCTCCTGCATTTACCTACATTTATTAACTTTTTACATGTTTTTTTATAACACCTTACCAGGAAGTTTTAAGCCTTAGGTCAGTGGTTTTGTTTTGTCGCCTCAATTCATTGAAACTGCAGCTTTTTTTTTACCACCATGCGTGTGAAATGACGTGTGAATAATTTTTAGTATTGCTCCGCAAAAAGCAATGTGGGTCATTTGACCAAAGTGGTCAGTATGGGTTGTTTCAGCAGGTGCAAGTGATGTTTAAAAGGCATTAAAATAGCAATATACATTTGGGTTAGGGTTTAGACTTCCAGTCATTTTGGCATCACTGCTGTGAGTCGTGCTGCATTAATATTGAATGGTTGTCACAAACTTCCATGGTACACCTGGACTTGTCTGCGGCATGTAAAGTCAATTCTTAATGACACCACATTTGTTTTTATTTGCAGATAAAAAAAATAATTTGCATTCCCCAAAAGACTGAACAAATTCATGCAAAGACAGTCAGCTGTCACGTTTGTGTGAAGCCGTGTGCAACCTCTCCGGATGATATCTGATATTTAATTAAAGGCAGATAAATCTTTATTTCCTCCGTGTGTTCGGCCCTGTTGTCTGTGTTATCAGCGTGTATATTAGTTGTCAGCGCGTCTCTGCATTAATGTCACCAAGACAAATCCCTGTGCATGCATTGTACCCTGTGATTTAAGCGATGCTGGTTGTGATGTGCTGCAGGGACGTGGGCAGGGCGATGTGGGTACTTGTGCGTGAGGAGCCCTAAGTTGCAGAGGTTTTTTTCTAATTGAGTCAGGGACTTATGCTGGCAAGGTAGGCGTGTGAGTGGGGGGGAGACTAATCCCAAGCTGCTGTTGTTTTTCGTGCCTGCTGGCTCGAGATCAAAAACTTAACAGCAATAATCATGCAAAATGTGTGGCTTTACTTCAAAGCCTGCCTCAACTTTGCTCACACCCTTGTAGCGCGCATTGTTTCATCATTTCTACCAGTTTTTCTTCTCCTTCCTCTCCTGCGAAGGGATTTTTCCCCCCCCTTCATCTTTTGTCACATGTCAGTCGGCGAGGCACGGAGGAGATCTGATAGGCAGTCGTGACCTTTCAAGAAAAATTAATACACTTAAGAGATTAATCACACCTTCAGATAAGCTCAGTGTCGAGGTGTTTTTCGTCATGCACCACATCGAAGGCCGGCTGGTTTCTCTCTGACTGCAGTGTGTGGTCGTGGCGGAGGGAGCGCCTGCCTCCGCCTGAGATAGCAGACATGTCAGACGTCAGCAGCACTCTCAGGGTGAGGAGGCCGTGGGCGGCGAGGGTCGCTGAGGCCCGTACGTGGCCAAACCGGGCAAATCCCCTCCACGTCAGCCCACGGCCTGTCAGCAGGGAGCTGCAGGGCTTCCCACTGAAGCCTTAAAGGTGCAGCGCGTCGTTTTTTAACACCAGTCAAAACTCCACCACCTCTCTGACGTCTGGCCCATTTTTTTTCTGAGCCCACTGCTTTCGGAGCACAGCAAGTGATGCATATTTGTACTTGAAGTCACAGCAAAACGTTGAAGCAATGCAAATCATTTATGCTTTTGCAAAGATTGGGTCAGCACCTTCTTGAAACCTTTTGGCACCAAATGTTATTACATGTTTTAATAATTGGAATCTTCCACAACATGTGAACTTAATGTGTCGTGCAGATGTGCTCATAAAGCTTCTGAAAGTTCAAAGACACACAGTGTGAAAGTAGAATCTAGTGTTCACATTCGTCAGAGCTACTTTTTTATACAATCACACATTTCCACATTTTATTATTATTCATGTATAAATGTTTTCTTAAATTACCTGTTCAAAATATGTCAGAAATATAAAAAAGGAAATTAAGAAAAGTTCCCAGAGCTGAATCTATATTAAATAGTTAATTGCACTATTTGCTGTGTTGAATATGGATTACAGCTTTTTTATGCTTTAAACTTAAAAACTAAGCAAGAGACTCGTTATGACTGAAAATGGCCAGGTCTGTTTTTCCCTCGCCAATATTACACACAAACTTTGGAGCGTTATTTCGTCTCTTCCCCACAAGATGAATGTATTCCTGACATCTTCAAAATTCCCGCTGCAGCCCAGAACATATTTAACTTTTGTTTTTATGCATTTAATATTTCAAATTAGTCGCAGAAACAAAAGTGGCCGTTTTGACAGCACAAGTATTTACTCTATGAAGACATACAACAGAAAAAGCATTAAATGTTTCCATTTTAGAAGCTGCAGTTTTTGATGATAATAACTACTACTAATACTTAATGCATCAACTTCAACTTCCTGGTTCTTAATGCATATTTAATGCTATTTCAGGACTTTTACCTACAACGGAGTATTTCTACACTGTAGTTTTGCTACTTTTACTTACTGAGTACTTCTTTCACCACTGCTAACTGTTAGCACGACCGCTAGCGGAATACGTAGCATCTTTCCGAAACCTTTTCGCAAATGTACTGGTTGCATAGAAAAACAATATGGAGACAACGAAAATGTAGAACTCGGGGCTGGGGGTGACATCACAGCGACAATGTCATATTTTTGGCAATACATTTTTATTTTATAAAAATATATTTTAAATAAATCTAATTAAACAAGAAATATTGCAAAAAATATGAAATAAATACATTAATAAAATAATTCTAAAAAATACATGAATAAATAAAAAAGGAGAAGGGAAAATAATTTTAAAAAATTCACTTTTTTAACAATGAATTATATCTACATTTATTTACATAATTTTTTAAAGAAATTAGCCTTGTTATTTACTTTTTACCTTATATTTCTTTATTTCTTTTAAAATTATTTGTCATTTACTTTAAAAACATTTCAAAACAAGGCAATCAGAGATGGCAGACTTCACCCCACAGCACCCTCTGTTGGCCAGAGGATGTATATGCAGCGGACACACAGACAGACAGACAGACAGACAGACAGACAGACAGACAGACAGACA
>CAFUXE010000733.1:344140-374859 GCA_903364295.1 Serranus cabrilla
GCTACACACACACACACACACAATAGGAGTTCACACTGCAGCTAAATATAGTTATTCAATTCACACATTTGCACTTTATTGTGAAAAAAGCTGCAGAAAAATCCTTCAATGACAAAAGTGGCACAAGTATTTGCAATAAATAATAAATAAGACTATTTTGTGCCACTGATATAATAATAATAATATAAAGCATATTAAAACAAGTGCACCCTTTCAGATAACAGTGAACTTTTGATTATTAAGAAGAATCAGAAATTGGAATTGTAACGTGAAGAAAAACTGCACTTAAATGAAGATTTTGCACGCAGACAAGCACTGATTTCTCTCTTTCTGTCGAGAGAATAATAACTTTATTTATATGGAACAAAAACAACTTACAAAGCGCTCTACAAAAACAGGAAAATAATAAAAAGTAGTAAGGTCAAGCAAGGTCTCACAGCTGTTTTTATGGTATCATGTTGGCTCAGATGTCAGTGACACTTTTATGTAAACACAACAGGAAGTATCTTATGATATACGGACGTTATACCACCATGTTTGATTAGTTCAATCAGTGGATAACGTGATTATCGACCTTGTGGCAACCTCTGTTAGATGCAGTGTTTTATTTATGGCTGCAGCAATTCAGTACTTTTAACTGTTATACGAATAAATGACATTTTCTTAAAGAAATGCATCAAATCCTCATTTTCAAGCAGCAGTAAATGGAGAATATTCAGCATTTCTGTGGAAAATTCACCAAAGCGATGAATCCGTTTTTAGAATTTTTGCAGATTAAAGGAACGATATGAAACTTTTCTGACAAAAAATGTCCAAAATGACCTGATCTATGTGATGTATTAACATAGAGAAATCTGTCGTTTTAATCAAGGAAACGGTGTCATTTGGTTGCCTGTCAGTGCTTCAGCGTTGTGTTTTACTTTGTAATCCAGTTTCAACCACATTTTTATGACACACCTTTTAGGTTTTGATTGATTGATTGATCAGATACAAAATTTCAAAGGATAACATGTTAAAACTCAAAAAAGACATTAAAAAACTAAAAAAACTGAACAATCCTGAAAACCCAAAAGCACATCAACACATTTTACAAAACACGGATCTACAAAATCTGCAAAATTCATCATGAATAAGTCGCCTTTTTCCATAGAAAAGACAGAACCTGACGCCCGTCACATGTTCATTCTCAAATTTCAACTTTTTTCTTGACGTTTTGACTTTAGCTGTCAAAGCTAAAAAGCAGGAAAGACATAATGAAATGGGTTTAGTGTTCCACTTTGTTAACAGTTGCTGTGAACAGGAAGTTTGCTGACACACTAAGATAAAAAGAAAATTTTGTCCGCTTCAACTGTATATTTTACTAAGAAAAAGGTTACGAAAGTTGTCAGACATCTGGATCAGTGTGAATAAGTTATCAGAGAAACAAGCTGAGCAAACGTTAGCGTCCTCCAGAGCGTCCACCAAACATAATTGGAAAAACAGTTAATTTTGACATTAAACCATTTTAATCATTGTTTTACTGGTTATAATCAGCTGGTTTGTTTGTTTTGTAGTGTAAAAGACTTCTTTGGATAATTCTGGGGGTGAAAACAACATCTCCCATGATCCCACTCTGCTTCACAACGCCATCAAACTGCATCTGTTATTGCCAGACAACGACTCTGCTGAAAACGACAAATTGTGTTTGAACTCCATTTGCATTGGAAATGGCAACATAATAGCTGTAATAACATCTTGATTCAAAATGTACAATATAAATAAGTTCAGAGAGTTCAGAACAGGTTTTTTTTAGGCATTTTCCGACGATACTGTCTGTCCGTTTCATTTCAAACATTTCCTTTTGGCTGTAAATGGGTCAAAAATACACATTCAAGCTCAGATAACTCATGTTATCCATCTGTAACTTTATTCAGATTTACTCAAGTACTGCTTATTCTTTATTTTATTGGTCAGCAATTAACTAGCACCGAATAAACAATATTCATGCTTATTTATGTTATTTTTTATTTAATTATTTTGTCTCAGTCATCATTTATAGAATTGTATATTGTATAATAATAAGTAAATATTTTTTAATAAAGTCATTTGTCAAGAAGGAGCCTTCTAACAGTATTTTACCTTTGATACTTTAAGCTGTTTTTAACTATCCTGAGTTGTGGATATAACTTAGATTTGACCAAATATGATTCTGATTGTTCAATCTTTTTCTTATCCAGTCATTAGTTTAAACTTCTATCACTTCTCTTGACTCTGACATGTGTTTTTAATAGCTGAAACACACGACCTTGAGTTGAGTTGGTTGTGGCATCACTGATGCTCACGCTGCACATGTAGAACTTCCTCTATCGTGCATGACTTTATTTTCCCACAGTGATTTTCACTGTGTCACCACTTTCTTTTACAGCACTCACTCTGGTTGTAAACGCCACCACACAAATATTTACGTTGACGCAGGTGATATGGATGGAAATTCAGCATTGTGAGCTTCTGATGAGTTATTCTCAGGAAATAATGAGCGTATTATGTATAGATCCTGTTCTATTTATCGCCCAAACTGCTGATTGTTTTGAGTTGAATTGGAATATTTTAAGACATTTCTTACTTTTTCTAAAGCTGTTGCATATAAAGCACAATATGAGAGAAGAGTTTGGTGACACTGTGAAGCAGCGTGGCATCATGGGAGTTGTAAAGCAGTTTCAGGTTAAAAATCTGTGTTTTTTGAATGCTGTTTGGTGGACATCAGAGGCTGCTGGGTCAAGCTGCTGCTAACATTTGCTCTGCTTGTTTCAATAACAACTTGTAACCCAGATGACTAAGATCCTTCATCCGGTTTAATACAGACTTAAAAACCAACAAGATCTTAAAAGAGTGCTGTAGAAATGGGGCTTAAAGCTGGATATGGGACCATTAACTTTAACATTTGGTTTGAAAACTTGGAATCATTTAAGTACAAAATTCAACAAATAATTCATAACAAAGGTCTAGTTTTTGTCTTTTATCATATTTGACATATTTTATCTTTAATCAGCAACAATTCTAATCACTCTAGTATTCGTGCTTTGGACTGTTTGGGGGGATAAAAAAAAACCTTGACAATTGTGTCACCTTGGGCTTTTTTGAGAATAAAGTTCAATATTTTCTGACAAACTAATAGAAACAGACAAACTAATGAAAGCACTTCGCGAAACACAATTCTGCAGTGAACGTCTGATGCCACTTTTGTCGATTTTCTTATTTCAAGTGCCGATTCGTTTGATTTGCTGCTGAAAGTTCATACAAGGTCTTGAATTTTTGCTCAATTCTGGAATATATGCCTTGAAAAATGCTTAATTTCCAACACAATCACTGATACTGATGATTGATATTATTGACAGGGTTGTGTGAAACATCATGATGGACGATGATATATTGTTGTTTAGATACTTTCTTTTGTGAAGTGCTGAGACGGGGGACTTTAAAATCATAATGTACGTCAACCAAACCCTCATTTTTAAATGGAAGAATGAACAAAGTTACAAAGGTATGCTGGAAAAACCTCAGGCGAGCTGTTTTGTTTGTGAATGCGAACAAAGGAATCGTTGTTTGAACTTGTTTAAGTAATTAAGCTCAAAGTATGGATCGTAAACCTGGGCCCACGACAGATGAGAGATTGAGCGTTTTGTTGCTAGACAAAGCATCCAGGTGTCTGCTAACAGGTCAGCAGCACCAGCAGGGCTCGTAGTTGTAGTAGCAGTTGTGTCTGTAGTTGAAATCAGCGTCTCGTCTCAGGCAGCAGTCGTCATTTTCCCGTCTCAGGCAGAGGCTGAGTCGAGGCCTGCCTGGCTCCCTGGGCTGAGGCTCTCCGGGCCTATTCTGGGCGAGGCGAGCCCACCACCTACACATCCTGCAGGGGTGGAGAGAGGCATGTGGTCCTCCCAGCAACCCGGGCCTGCTGACTGCCACTCCTCTGTGAGCTGGGCCTCCGCCGGGCCTCACATGCACATAGGAAGAGTCGAGAACAAGCCTCCACTTTTTTTTTTTTGAGCGCGTCTTTGCTGTGTGAGTGCGGAGAGAGGAGGCAGAAGATAAATACTAATCTGACAGCCAAAACGTATCATCCAGAAAAAGTTTATTCACACAGTCTGCCCTGGTGCATGTAGAGACACACTTAGAGCTAAACAGTAGAATACAAATACTACTTTTCCACCATTTGTTGCCACATGTGTTCAAGTACAATATGGCTTTAAACTACTGCTTATTAATGTGATGATCTTGATTATATGTTTGAAAAAAGAGGGAAATGTCCATTTTAGTTTCTCAAAGTTCAATGTTATGTCTTTAAATGTCCAAAACCTAAAAATATTCTCTTTAGAATGACATAAAACACAGAAAATTAGGAAATCTCCATATTTGAGAGCGTTTTCTGCCATTTTTTTGCTTGAGGAATAACTTTATTCCGATGAATTGATTGATTGATTGATCGATTTATTTACAGCACTTTTACTCAGATGTCAAATATAGCGTGAAAAGTCTCCAGAGAAGTCTGGAAAAGTTATGGAGTATTGAAATACAAAATTGTCTTGTAACCCTGGAAACGCCACGTTTTATTATGATGTGCATTCAAGCAGAATATGACATGGAACTAATTCATAGCTCTCCAGGTATAAGAAGTATAAAATTAGCCTTCTGAAAAGCAGCTTTGTAGTATTTTTGCAACCATGCATCAACAGAGTGTCATTTTTTTTTCACACATGAATCAGTTAAAACCCCTGAAAGATGTAGATTACCGCACAGAGTTAAAAGCTTGAATATGAAACACCTTCCTGGACCATTCATTCTATAAATGTGAGGCACTCATGCATCGTTTTCACGCACCTGCTGAGCCCTGATAACTTGCAAATCATGCACCTGCCAAGAATAATATGCACAGTCCAAATATAAGTCATACATGTTTCACAGAGAAGAGCCTCCATGTCAGTGTGCAGTGGTGATTTTGCTGCAGAATCACGTCTGAGAGAAAGAATTTTTATTTTATTTCTTTTGTTTGCAGTCTTTATGCTAAGCTAAGCTAATAAGCTCCGGCTTTATTTTCACCGTACAGAAAGAAGGTTGATTTTCTCTCTGCAAGAATTTCATTTTATGGTCTTGTTAACCTGTCGTGTGTCCGCCTTCAGGTATGGCGGCGGTGTTGCCGAGGACCCTGGGTGAGCTGCAGCTCTACCGGATCCTGCAGCGAGCGAACCTGCTCTACTACTACGAGGCCTTCATCCAGCAGGGCGGCGACGACGTGCAGCAGCTGTGCGAAGCTGGGGAGGAGGAGTTCCTGGAGATCATGGCCCTCGTCGGCATGGCGAGCAAGCCGCTGCACGTGCGGCGCCTGCAGAAGGCGCTGCGCGACTGGGTCACCAACCCGGCCATCTTCAACCAGCCGCTCACGTCGCTGCCCGTCTGCAGCATCCCCGTCTACAAACTCCCCGAGGGCTCGCCCACGCTGCTCAGCGCACAGGACCGGGCCAACACGGCCAGCGTCAAGATGCCCAAAGCTGTCGCCGCCGCCTGCTCCGACCCGGGGAAGCTGGATGTGGCGCGGGACAAAGTGTCGGCGGGGTCGCCCCTGCAGGGCAGCAGCGAGGCTCGGTTCTGGTCGGGCCACAGCAACGACAGCGAGCACAGCCTGTCGCCGTCGGACCTCGGCTCCCCGTCCTCGCCGAGGGACGCGTTAGAGGCTCTGGACGCCGCCGCCGTCCAGTCTGTCCTAGAGTGTGTGGACAGGATGGCGCCGGGACTTCCTAAGATGGACTTAGCCGAGGTCAAAGAGCAGCTGAAGAACAACAAGAAACTGGCAAAGATGATCGGACACATCTTTGAAATGAGCGACGACGAGCCACGGAGAGAAGAGGAGATCCGTAAATACAGCGCCATCTACGGACGCTTCGACTCCAAGAGGAGGGACGGCAAACACCTGACGCTGCACGAGGTTGTCCGCACAAAAAAAACAACACATTACTGCTTAACGCAGGGGTGTCAAACTGATCCAGGAAAGGGCCGAGGGGCTGCAGGTTTTTGTTCCAACCAAGAGGAAACACACCTGAATCCAATCAATCAAATCACCTCAGCTGTCTTCAATCAGTTGATTAATTGTATCACCTGTGCTCCTTTTTTTCCAACCAAGCAGGAGCACAGGTGATACAATTAATCAACTGATTGAAGACAGCTGAGGTGATTTGATTGATTGGATTCAGGTGTGTTTCCTCTTGGTTGAAACAAAAACCTGCAGCCCCTCGGCCCTTTACTGGATCAGTTTGACACCCCTGGCTTAACGAATGAAATTGTCCTTGAACTTAGTGTGTGTTTGTGACTGTGCAGCTGACGGTGAACGAGGCGGCGGCCCAGCTGTGCATGCGGGACATGGCGCTGCTGACACGGCGAGACGAGCTGTTCGGACTCGCCCGCCAGATATCCAGAGAGGTCACCTACAAATACACGTACCGCACGAGCAAGTGAGTGACAACTTTATAACAATTTCATGGGGAAAAAAAGGGTCTTTGGTGAATAAGCTAAGTTTTGTTATCTGCTTACTGCAGTGAAAACCTGTTCCTCCATTATTTATGCCTGCTTTTAAAGTCCTAAGTCCTGAAGTGTGTTTCCGGATGTTTCTGTGCAGGTCTCGCTGCGGAGACAGAGACGAGCCGTCCCCGAAACGGATTAAAACAGAGGTAAGGTCCGCAGTGGCTGAAGCATCGCCGCAGTCAGATTACGGTGCAGTGGGAGTTATTAATGCTTATACGGAAAAGTAGAAATTCTGTATTTATATGTGTCAGATTACAAGCAGGGTTGTGAGTTTTTCCAGTCGTTTTTTTTAATTCTGTATCTTTCAACCTGGACCTCTATTTTCCCAAACTTTTTTGTGTCTTTATTTGAGGTCAGAGAGCAAATCGTGCTATGATGTAATCAGACAGGTTAACTCCGATGTGTGTCCACTGAAAGTGCAGCTGAGTTTCACCTCAGACAGCCTCAGATTGTCTCTTTAGTCTCCCAGCAGTTCTCTTCACTCTCTGAGCAGCAGTTTTCTTCTGTAAAACACGCTCTACTTTCAGATTTCTCCTCCTCTTTGGTAAACCAAATGGTCTGCAAGGTGCAGCAACAAACCAAAACATAAGCATCCATTTGTACTCGCCACTTCAGCCTTTCTGTAGCCAGCAAAGACTCTCAAAGGCAGGAGCAGATTTTCATTATTAGTATGTCCGAAACCGTAATATGAAACCGATAGTATGCAACTTACATGCTGTTTCCTCTAAAATATTACAGTGGCGCCAATCAGTCCAGTGTTATACTTAAACATGAAAGATATTTACATATTCTCAGGTTTCCTTTTTCACAATAAGGGAAAAAAAGCTTTTTATTTGAGTTTTTTTGTAATATATATATATACAAACCAAACTTTTTTTTTTACTTCCTTTAAAGTGATTTTTCAATTAATCATTATAATTGATGATATTTTCTTATCCTAATTATTTATCTGTTTATTTTCTTCACTTTTTCTGTCTCTGTTGAGGGGAAGATAGTTTCTTTGTATTGTTATGTTCATTTAAACGGTATTTGTGCTCAGTTGAGACATTTTGTTGTTCTGCTGTGGTTGCTTATGAGATGAGGGTGAGACTTTTTTTTTGTCTCTGCACAGTATTAACTGACAGTTAATAAAAAAGACCCTGGAGGTTCAGTTTTGGTTGAGATGTTGTGATAAATCCTGGGGGGAAAAATCCCATCCTGTTCCTGTTTTGGTTGAAAACAAGGTTTTATTCCATTGTTTTCACATTTAGCATCAGCTCCTAGTGATAAATGAAAGGAACACGCTTGTTGACTCCACTTAAACGTGCTGTGTGCACAGAGTGGACTCAGTCTTGAACAGAGTACAAAGCGATCTCTCAGCGTTCCTCTCCTGACACACTTGGCTCTGAGAGTTTTTCTTTGAATGGATCCTCTCAGTTTGTAAACCGATGATAGAAAACATGTGGCGACTGCAGCCTCTGCAGGGATTTGAACCGACACCTGCTCACAGAAGAAAACTATTCTGAGCTCCCAAAAAGGGGGAATTCCTGCCAAATTCACTTTCAGACCTGCTGTTCTGCAGAATCAGAAAAAAATCCCAAAAATTCCCCTTTGTTTTATCAGCTGTTTTATTAGCAAAGCAAATGAAATAATGTCCCTGATCTCATGTTATAGTTGATGATTTATGTCATACTTTTCAAATTATGTATATTAAGATATAATTTTATACATAAATTAATTAATTAAGATAATAATAATAATAAATATATCGTAAAAATGTGATTTTATGAAAAAGAAAATGTATGCAATTATTTAAAAAGTATTTGAAAGAGAAGATGACGCAGTTACCATTAATTTAATAGGAATAATATATGAAGTATAGAACAAACCAGTTTCTTTTACATTTTTGTTTAACTAACTAATATCAGAAATGTTTTTTTAAACCACAATAAAAAGGTGTAATACTGTTAATCTTCTGTTATTTATTTTTTGGTAGTTTCATATTTTGTGTTATGACTATTATGAAGGGCATTTTTATTTTTTTTTATTTTGAAATGTTCATATTTTTACTTATGATTTTTATATGACTTTTGCAATCTCTTTCATTTTTTATTTTATTTATATACTTGATTTTTATTTATTTTTCATGTCTTATTATTACTATCATTAAAGTATATTTTACTTAATATTTATTATTATTCTATTTCTCTTTATCTTTTAATGTATAGAAATATTTATGTACATTAACATATCCAGAATTTGGCATTAATATTTGAAAAGTGAACTGCTGTTCTATTTATACCATCAAAATTAAAATATAAAGTAAAAAAAAATAAATAAAAAATGCATCCCTCTAGAACTTCTAGAAACAGTAAAGTGGACACAATTTGACATAATTATTCTACCATTTCTCTTATGAAGTGTTACAGGAGGAAAAAACTAATCAGAACCTTATTTCTTTTTGTTTTTGACGCGTTCAGGAGAACTTCTTCGACATCCAGGAGGCGCTTCAGGCGATCCACATGAGGCAGGAGATGCTGAGGGAGCAGCTGGCCTGCGCCAAGTCGAAAGGAGAAGAAACCGTCGGGCGAAATCTGCAGGTAGGCAGACTAATAAAATAAAATGCTGGTTAATGTCGTGTGTAAACAGCCTGCAGTTCGGTTCAAGTTTCTGTGAATATTTGTCACATGAATTTAATGTTTTTAGGCCTAATTTTGAATATTTTTCCTGGCAGAGGACTTTATCAAACATGATGCATTCAGTGACTGTCTGGAAGTTGAATATCCAGCTGTTTATACAGTTTCCGTCTATGATAAACGGTGTCATTTTGGCAATTTTTTAAAAACAAAACTTTTCTTTTAGCTTTTCTTCAGAGGGTTGAGAGCATCTCTCAGCGTTTGTCGGTCAGGGTTGGTTTCCCTCCTGCAACAAATATCATCGCTTTAAATTGTCCCTTTTAAAAGCTGAATTTAAAAGACACAGCGCCCTTCTGTAACGCTGCAGTGATTGCACGTCATGCCGGGTGTTTCCTCAGCAGCAGACATGGCGACAGATTTCCATGTCGGCAGATGTTTGTGGCAGCAGGATCCAGTTTGATCCCAGTAATGTTCTTTATTGGTTTCCAATGCCTCTGCTGCTGTGGCTTGTTCCTAATTAGAGCCCGAGTGTAGGAGGAGAGCTTTATGATAACTCATTAGCAAGAAAACATGTTCATGTGAACCGTGTGTGGAAAGCCCGTGCGCATTCACTTCTTCATGTGTGATCGTGTGTGCATATGCTGGCTCACCCGTCGTGTCATTGTGATGTGATTTCTCAGAAAAAGGAGAAGAAGAGATTTCATGGCTGCGTTCACACCGCAGGCCCTCTGCACTGCTGCTCACATCAGCCTGTGTGAGGATGTGGAGCATGTTCCAGAATAATCTGAGCTGACAGTGATGTGCAGACTGACATTGAGATGTTTTTATTCCTGCACATTTCTATGAAACTGAGGTGTCAACTGTAACGCTCAATGACGGCCTGAAGCCGGAGTTATGATTCTCAAGGCTGCATGCAGGAGAGCTTAAAAGGTTCCTTTTGTTCTTTTATGAGGACTAGAGGTGTATGACTTTCATGGAACAAAAGGTCCAGTCAGATGTTTGAGATTACGTCAAAGCTGAGGGTAAATAAGACACCAAATACAAAAAAAGTCTTCTTGTAGTTTCTTGTTATGCTCAGTTTTCTAATTTTGTGTTTGGATTTTTTACTCTAGTTGTTTTAAAATAATGTGAAGCTCTGAACCGAAAGTGTGTTTTTCTGTAAGAAGTCACCAAAAATCCAACGTTGAAAAACAGGCATTATCATCAGAATTTGAACTTTCAAACAGACCTCGAACTGATTATAAGTTACAAATGCTTCTGTGAGAAAAAGTATCCAAAACAAAGCTTAAAAAGTTGTTATTCCTCATGTCTCATTTAAAGCGTCTCCAAAAATAAAGTGTGGAATAACTTAATCCTGTTAAAAACATAAAACTCTGCGCTCCTCAGCGACACTGTGAAGCCATGATTGATTCTGCTGAGATGAACTGAAAATGTGTTTACACAGAGCTGAGAGGAGAGGACAGGAGAGGCTGGAAACATGCTGTGATTCAATATGTACAGCATGTGGAGACCCAATTTTTCCCAGCATTCATGACACTTGTGGACACTTGAAAAAGAGTTGTTTATATAAATTCCATTTTATTCAAATTAAAAAATGTATATTTATCAGAGTTTTTTTTTTCTTTTCTAGTTATTTATGTCATTAAAACTGTTATTCTGTACAAGAAAAAATATTTGTCTTGATTGATGTGCTGGTTTCCATAGAGCTGCTTGATTTATATATTTAATATATGTTTTCTGATCATTTTATATATTATAGTGAAATACAGGCCACAGTGAGTAAAGTGTAAAAAGAGCAAGAAACAGCTTGTTGGGGTTCAGAGGGTTAAAGCTTTTGATGTGGAACAGATAGTCCCCTACAAATCTGAAGAAAACAAACTTGAGTCAAATCAATATGGCTTGAAAAAATAAGGAAAGCAAGAAGGAAAAATGCAGCAGGAAAGCTACTTCCAATCCACCGAGGGCAGCTTTTCTGCATTATAAGCATCCTTAAAATAAATGGGAAGAAGAAAATGTAAATGATTTAAACTTTCAGGGGAAACTCATCAACATTATAACAGGTTTTGAAATTAAAAGTTTAAAAGTAAATGCAATGACCTGAGTTGTTCAGTCTGGAGGGTCGTACTAAACTAAGAGTCCTTAACAAAGTCCTTGTTTGTGTCCGTAAGATGCAGCTGGAGCGTCTCCTGGCCAGGCAGATGGAGATCCTGCAGGACGCCGCCGTCCAGGAGCGGCTGCAGGCTCTGGACTGGAGGATCCCCCCCGCCGCCTTAAAGTACCTCAACGACGCCCAGAACACCAACGGAGCCTCTGCCGACGCCAGCAGAGACAACCAAGGTAAGAGCACGAGCAGACGGTGGAGAGGAGTTTAACATTTTACTGACAAAAATACAGTTTTTCTTTCAGTTAGTTACAAAATAAACATGTTTCTCCTCAAAATTTAAATACAGAAATGACTCAATAGATATAAATCAGCATGTTATGAAATGTATGAGAAAATAATACAAAAATATGTTGAATTTATTGCTAAAATGTGTTATAGATTAATACAACAGACTTCATGGCAAATTTCAAAATTCTAAAAGACCCTTTACATATCAGCAGAGATAAGTACATCTGGGGAAATAAATAGGTGAAGAAAATGAAATAAACGTGAGAAAAACATGAATCTCACGTTTTGTTTGGGCGTATCTTTGGCTGAGTGTTATTGGCTCAGTGCTGCCCCTGGTGTCCAATCAAGATATGATTGCAGAAAACAAACAAACGAAGCCTAAAGTGATATTTTACGGAGTATTTCATGTCATAAAGCCACTCGTTGTATGGATGGAAACAGCAGCTATAGGTGCTGATTTTCCACACCCAGCCGTGGCAGCTGTCACTTTTTAATCTCAAACACAGAAGAAGAAGAGAGAAAAAAAAACATCATTATTCAGAATCTTACTTCTCCTCCGGGCCTCATCTCATTTTCATCCCTTTCCTCCCTCACCCACTCCCGACAGCTCATTATATTGCTGTTCCCACAAATCCCACAATGCACCTGTAATTATCACGCCCACGCCTGTTTACCTCCAGCCAGTTGCCTGGAGGGGGGCGTCTCTCTCTCTCTCTCTCGCTCTCTCTCTCTCTCTCCTCCCCCTCTTCTTCTCTGCTTTCCTTCCTCTTTCTCGACTTCTTGTCCCTTTTCTTTTTTTCCTCCCTGTCATTTGTCATTTCTTTTCTTCTCCTTCTTGTCCTCTGCCTGTCCAAACCTCCCTCTCCTCCCACAGTTTTTTTTTATTCTATCCTGTATTTTCCTGTTTATTCACCATTTTCTCTGTTTTTCTCCTTTCTTCTTTCTTCTACATTATGTTAAATCTCACTAAAACAGGGTAAAATTCTAATATATATTGGGAGGAATTTCTGACACGTTTTTGCAGGGTGAAATCCTTAAAATGTTTTCGAAGTTAAAAAAGTTAAGTTAGAAATAACTTTCAGTCTGGGTTACTAATGCTCATGTAGAGTTAATAACCATCTGTAAAATGAGGAACATCTATCTCTATGTCAGTATTAAAAATAGAGGAAATTCAGATACATCTCCCCGCCTTCCTTTCTCTCTCTTTGTTTCTGATTTTCTTGCTCTCCAAGGGGATAAAAAGCAAACACAAGGGATCTGCAGCTCCTTTAACACAAACACACACAGGCTGTTACCGCTGGGAATACTGAACATGTTCTGTGAAACAAAGCCAGTGTTAAAACAACATCTGGGCTGATGTTTGCTGTCATTAAACAGGGTTCTCTTCAGTCTGACTGTGAATTATAAATGTATATAATATATTTGTATAAAGGCAAGCAAATCGAGAATGACTCTGGTTTTGTTTTGTGTCTCTGTCTTTGTCTCGCCGCTCAGACGAACGACCAATCAACTTGCGTGTGGTGAGTCAGAACATGCAGGAAGGCGACCTCCCATTGGGCAAGCAATTAGCCAATGAACTGAAGCGCCATCACAACCACAACAACAACAACAACAACAACAACACAGACGAGACCAAAACACCAGCAACAGGTTTGTGATTCTGTGACGAAATTTAGCTAATGGCTAGCTTACATTAGAATACTCTATATTATTGTTATTATTATTATATAACAAACAAAATGATGATACTAAAATTATAAATGTATAAAATTATGGTACATACATACACAAACATGTCTTATATTGTTTGTTATTGACATTTGTTTTTTTAGGTGAGGGAAAATTACATGAATAAATAAAACAAAATTGATAATTACATTTGAAACCAATGTATACCATAAAATTAAAAGTAAACAATAAATAAAATTGAAAAATAAAACAATTTTCTGTTTCGATCAATAGAACCAGGTGAAACCAGTTTGACTTTCAGACTAAAATTGTTAGACAGGAAGACACGATAAGGAAAATGACGTTCCAGGTTCCCTCTTCTGTTAGTTTTGGACTTAAATTCCTGTTTTTACAAGGTTTGATTGATGAGTAATTAAATAGAAGCAGCTGTTTCATGTTGTACTATAAACCTCTATGCTGACGATACTGTCCTCTATCTTTGTCTTCGTCTTTAGAAAACGGGACGTCGCAGAGAGCGTCCAGCAACGCAGAGAAGAAGACCATCAAGTCAGAGCCGGAAGACTCCACATAGTGCCTCCCGCCCCGACTCCCCCACTTCGTACCCACCCCCAATTCATTCTACTCACACTTGACAGTATGCAGTTATTACCCGTCAATAGATACTAAGCAAGCACAGACACAGTAGAGCCTTAACAACCAATGTTGCCTCATGAATAGCATTTATTTTTCTTTGATTTTGTCTTTTTTTGTTCTTTGTTTTTAAAGGTATTTGCCAAAGCACCTAGAGAGCATGTCGAGGAGCCACCCAGTGCTCTGCAGGTCTTTGTCTGTTGATTAATCGTACACGTTAGATGTACATGTAATTTAAGAGTGATCTGTTTGTTTACTCTTTACCTCTGCCTGGGTGTTATATTTGTTGCTTTCTCTGGACAGCCGGGCTGCAGGCTGTGACGCCGGGGCTGAGTCTTCACTCAAACGCAGATTCAGAGATGAGATAAAAGCAGAAACGTTGGCTGTGTTGTTGCGCGTCTTCATCCCGAAAACATGTAGTCGATGTTTTAAAGCCTTATTCGCTCAATTGCACCTTAAAACTGAGGCTGCAGATGCTGCCAATATCCAGGATAAAAGTTTAAATTCCAAAATATTTAAAGTATTTCATAACAGTGCTGCTCCAGAGATGAGCTGAATATCTATATAATTGGATGGATTTGCTTGAAATTTGGTAAAGACATTCATAGTTCCCCGATGATTTAACCTTATAAATTCGGTGATCCTCTGCAGAGACAGAGTTTGGTAAATAAATTAATGTCCTTCACAGCATGAACTGTGCAAATTTTTGGTGATCCCTTACCCCTCTGAACCCCACCGTCCACCCGCAGGTTTGAAACATATCAACAAATATTCACTGAAACTCTGTTACACAGAGCAGAGAGGAGTGGTCAGGAAATGGAAAAAGTTCAATATGTAGAATATGTGGAGACTCATTTTTTTCCAATATTCATTAAACTTGTGGGCAACTGGAAACATGCTGAGCATATATATTCAGTTTTATTCCTATTTTTTCAAAAATAATTTGACCTTTTTTATGTCATTATAACTGTGTTATTCTGCACAAAAGACATTTTTGAGTTGTTCCCACTTCTAGCCATGATTGTGCTGATTCCATAAAGCTGCAGGACTCATAGATTTTATATATATTGCAGTGAAATACAAGGTGACAAAAAATGATGTGAAATGTCTTGCAGAGGGTTCAGAGGGTTAAGGTCTCATATAGCATCTAGACACACAAAGCGTCACCTAACTTATGTTGAGAATTGTCTTCACACTCCATCTCCATGAATTAACAAGGCAACTAGAGTTATCGTGTACAACAAGACGATCTAAACCAGCAATAGCCAAAGATTTAGCAGCATCGGCTGGTGGCTTCTTGTCATTTCCCTGGCCGCCGCCCCACGTCTTCTGAGCCTCCGTCTTTCTCCCAAATCTAACTTAGGCGTCTGCATTTGTACTGTAACTCCGAGTCGTAAAAGTACTGTAGGGAGATCGAGTGAGGACTCAGCCCCTTCGGCAGGTTCGTTTTCTTTTTGTGTCGTTCACTTCAAATGGGAAAACAGGAGAGGTGGGATTAATCCTTCGTTCCTCGCTCTTGTCTCGTGTATATTTATGGAAGGTAATTTAAGAAGAGGATGTATAGGAGCTGTTGTGGAGTAACAGCAGGGGACCTCTGTCATTCGTCTCGGTAGGATGGCTTGGCTGGCACGCCGGAGGCCGAGCTAATTGGTTCATTTCACTTTGTAATTTAGCAAAACACTGCTGTTGAGGCGAAGCCACACATCTGCAAACAGGGAGTATTTCAGGAAGGAACATGTTTTCTAGCAATGATCCAACAGCAGAAATGTCCTCAGTATATAAACTTTCACCTGATGGCAGAGTGTTAAAGATTGCAGGTTTGTGTTTTTTTTATCAACGGCAGCAAAAAAGCAAAATGTACTGCTGTTCCTCTGGGAGCAGCAGCCTGGGGTCTGTAAATAGTACCGTGATAACAAATCGTGCTAGCCTAATCTCTCAACCAGGGTTTTCCTTTGTCAAGTGTAACTTTGCTGTAGATTTCTCGGTGTCAATACAGTGTTTATGTATGTAGAGCAAAAAGAAAAAAGAAAACTTAAGTGTCATTGAGGAAAAAAATTACAAGTGTGAAAGTGTCTGGTATATAAAAAAACATGCTTTACATGATGATAATGTTGATTAGCCTTAGCTCTTAACAGTGTTTAATCCACCTGTGATGGCCATCAGTGCATATTTCAAAGACGTGTTTTTGCTGTTTAGCGGTAGATACATAACAAATAAGTGTTCACTGTGTTTTTACATGTTTGCCACACTGTGTAAATACGTCTGTTTGGTCCAAGATGATGATAATGTCCAGACAATTTGGTCTAACTCCCCTTTCCCCTCTTACTCCCTGCAGATAGTTTAGTCCCACTCAGCGTAACGGCAGACCAATGCAATATTTATGTAAGTAATAAGTCTATTTGCATACTCTATGGATCCATTTTGTTCCGTGCTCAGTAACTGTATGTCTGTCATGAACTTCGAGGGTGAATTCACCTGCAGCTTGGTTTGTGTCGTCCCACTTTTAGTGTATTTAAAGACAATGAGCTCTTTTCACGAAGGTTGTTTCGAGCCAGGATTTGTCCTCGATCTGGTGAATTCTGGGAGATAAAGCCGTCGTGGTTTTCGGGGGCGGATAATGTTTTCCGTCTCCGTCCGCTTGGCTCAAACACTGTCCGAGTTTGTGTGACTGTTGTACGATGTTTCGGAGATTAGCGCATGTCTGACCGGCCGTCTCACTGATCACCGTTCTCCTCACTGTTTATTGTAAAGTGATAGATTAGGCTTCACCTAGTTATGCACCTGTTTTTTAAACACTAATATATTTTATTTGTTATACAGCACATAAACATTAAACTTTATTTTTTTGAACTCTATTGTGAGGTGCGTTCTGTGATTAATGGCTTCTTCACCTGAATCCCGCTTGGAAAAAAGGTCGCAAATTTGAGAACTTGAGACTCTCATGGCTTACTTCCATTAAAGACTCGACTTGACCGTGACCTGAAACAGATGACTCAAACGACCTGACCCCATTTTTTTACAATATTCATGACACTTGTGGGTACTTGGAAAAGTGTATGTATAATTTCCATTTTATTCACATTTAAAAATATATATATTTTTCAGAGAAATTTAACTTCTTTTAAAAATCTGTTTACACAGAGCAGAGGGGAGAGGACAGGAGAGGCTGTAAAAATGTGGAGACCCAATTTTTTCCAATGTTCATGAAAAGTGTGGGCAATAAGAAAAGTGTTATTTATGTAAATTCCATTTTAATCCATTTTTTTTTATATAAATCAGACATTTTTCTAGCATTATCGTCATTTAAACTGTGTTATTCTGAGTTGTTCCCACTTATAGCCATGATTGTGCTGATTCCACAGAGCCGCAGGACTCATAGATTTTATATATTGGAATGAAAATCAAAGCCACAGTGAGTAAAATTAAAAAAGATTAAAAAAAAAACACTGAACGTGAAAATGGCTTGTTGGGGTTCAGAGGGTGAAATGTGTTAAAATAACCAGAATTTGACTTGAATTGCTTGATTTCTTACCACAGTAACTTTTACATCTGTGTCTTATTCCAGCGTTTGCTGCTTTGACACATTCATCCCTCATCGATAACTGAACCCTGACTTCTCTCTGGGTGAATCTGTGAATGCAGAGCTGCAAGAAAGTGCTTAGTAATCTGGCAAAGACGGGTCAAAGAGAGATTTATGGGAAGAAAGAGGGGACAGATGAGCTTCCTTTTAAGGTGCTCCTCTGTTTGTTTTCTTCTTCTTGTCTTTTTTGTGCTGTTGAATCCCGGCGCAGGCCCATTTGCATCAGCGTCACATCAACACATTGTGAAACTGGCTGATGAGTCACTCTGACGCAGGTCCTCTTCACATACCTCCCGTCATCCTCTCCCTCTCTCTCTCTCTCTCTCTTTCCACTCCCCCATTCACACACACACACACACACACACACACAGACAGATTTTCTCTGGAGAGCAGCTCAGCTCATGAACACCCTTTGCCGGTCGCCCTGCTCGGCACTCAAACAGCCCCTCCCCTTCCCTGTCCTCCTCCTCATCCTCCTCCTCCTCCAGTGCAAGTCACTGATGATGATGTGTTGCCGTGGCAACGGCCGGAGGTGGGCGGGCTCCACGGGCGGTGGGCGGAAGCCAGCCGCTAAGCAGCGTGGGAGTGATCTGCCGAGCGCACCCATCACCCTCATTTTGAAAGGAGCATGAGGCTGACTGCTTCTGAGAAGGTGTGGGTGTTGGTGAATTATCGCCTCTCCTCCCTGCAGCTTCGTTAGGGATCGCCTTGTTTGTCTCCCTTCCTTCCTTCCTTCCTTTGTTTTCTGCGTTTACTGCTGCATGCAGAGAAAAACGCAGCTGCTCACGGGGGGATTTCTGCGCAAAATTAAACTTTGAGAGCACGCTGGTAGTTTGAAAAAGTGGCATTTTCACACACTTCTTATTTATTTCACCAAAGTCTCTCAAGGAGGATTCTTGACATCCATTAAAGGTGATTAAAATATTCAAAATCACCATTAAACTCCCCTAAACTGATTATTTACATGTAGACTATTTGATATTACAAGTTTTATATAGTGAATAAAGATGTGCAAATAAAGCATTATCCTCCAGAACAGTAATATGAACACTTGGTGAATCCAGGGTCAAAATTCTCATTTAATTTAGTTAAATCTTGTTTTTTTCATGTTTGATTTTCTTGTTTTGTTAGAGTCAAAGGTTTTTACACGAGGGAGTTTGAGATATCTCCTTTTATATGACTCCAGGAATCATAAAATAACTTCAGAAGAATCACTTTTCTGCATGTTTTTATGAATAAAATGTTCAATAAATCAGGCTGTGAGTGATATACGAACAAAACCCTTCAGAATAAAGATAGGAATCCCACTGGAAAGTCTGAAGTATATAAGTGGGACTGAAGTGCAGATTAATTATACACCTAATTTTTTATTTCAACTAATAACAAAAAGGACATGTTTTGAAAGTAAATTGTCCAAAATCTTTGCCCTTAAGGCAAAAATATTTGAATAAAAAAAGATTGAAAAATAAGAGAAAAATAGAGAAAAATAAATTGTGTTTAATGATGAGGTAGAAATAACTCATCTGTGACAAGCGAAAATAGATATAAATACACAATATCATCCACATACTTTTATCTGTATAGTGTTTTAAAAAAACAGGCTGACACATTGTCTTTAAAGCTCATTCAGTGACTGCAAAAAATGTTTTTTTTTTGGTAAATATGTCACTTCTTGTAAAATAACCTACAAGAAAAAATTCTTGGAATTCCCCTTTAAATCTTGACCTCATTCACTGGAAATTTGAGCTGCAGACTGTTGAGTTTCTGTCCAAAACCTTAAATATTCCAAGGACGCATTATTAGTCAGCATGAGTGTGTTTGTTTTATCCTTCTTGGAGCTTCGGGTGGGTGGAGTTTTACCGAGATAAAGAACAGATAAAAAGTTTGGGAGCCACAGAAAAGTAAACTGAAGCAACAAAAAAACTTTCCAGTGAGTAATCTCTGTTGTAGGTCATTATTTTATAGTGTCAAACTCCACCCACCCAGGACATGAAAGAGGTCAAAACAAACATCCTGNTACTGTCTGACTAAAACATTTTGCTTCACATAAAAAGGAATTTCACCTCACAGTTTATGAAAGGGTTATAAGAAATGGTTCTTATTGGAAATTAGTACATAATTAATCATTTTTTAAAGCACCATGTGATAAAAATGGCTCCACATGATTCACATAAATAAATCAGACAAAACAAATCTGCTTAAATGTACAGTAATAAAACAGAAAAGGTAAATTATTTTAGGGGCTATGATTAATTTTCTATTCTATTATTGGACTCATTTAATGTCATTACCAACCAGTAGATGGCACTGTGACTATTTTATTCAGGACAGAGAGCACCATCTGCTGAGTGTGTGCAGTACCAAAACACCTCACATGGTGTCAGAACACAGCAAGATATACAATCTGAACCTGGTTTCTATGCTGCTCAGTGATCATTTAAACTGATTTTAAGGTGCTTTATTTCACTCAGCACTGTGGTTAAACATGCTCTGTGACGATAAAGTTGCATTATAAGACAAATAAATGATATATACTTGTTATATAAAAATTATGGGAATTTTAATAGTTGTAGTAATAGTTACAATAATACAGTACAGTGTGCATGAGATGTTCAATAAAAATGTGTTTGATTACTTTATAGACTTAAAAAAACTAGAAAAAAAGCCTGCTGATTTAAAAACAAACTTTTTTATTTTATTTTATTTCATTTTAAAACATTTTTTTTACATTAAATTTAAAGTTTTACTGTTAGAAAAACAACAGAAACGTACCCTTTTTTCTACATTTAGCAATATGATGTGTATTTATTGTATTTGTAGAATTCACTGTAACCATTAAGTAATTGAATAATCCTGTAAAAGAAAATATCTAAAAATATCCCATTATATTAATGTACAAATTTCACCTTTTATTTTAATATTTTTGATAAAAGTACTTGATTATAGGGTATGGTTACTTCCTTATGTGTTTGGTATAAAACTATTACAAAGAGGAAACGTGTTCTTAAACGCATTATGAAAGTATATATATATATATATTTATAATTTGTATGATCAAAAACAGTCCAAATAGTCAGCAAGACAGTCCTGTTGATTGACAGCCCTCTTGACTAATCATAATCACATACGCATTTTCATCCTCCAATCAAAACCCCTGATGTGTGAACGGTAGGTTGTTCCGCTGAGAAGCATTTTCTGTCGTTGAGTCACCGGGAAAACCGTTATTCGGCAGAGAAAGCCGACATCCCCGTTAGAAAACTGCACCTCTACTTCTCCACATTTCTTCTCCTGGCTTTTCAGTAGTTACATCATCCAGATATTCTTCTAGACGGGATTGAAATGTTACATTTTCGGTCAACGGTAGCGCTCAAGGAGTTATTTCAAACCCAGCTGAAGCGTCCGTTGACAGGTAGAGTTGGTGTGAAAGCGACACCTGCAACCGCCGCCTGCTTCAGCACCGCCGGTTTGGATGGGAGGTTGTCGGGCAGAGGAAGGGCATTTGCCCCGCAGCACCTCACCAGGAGGCACGGCGTGAGAGGCTTCTGCTCCAAGGGGGACGGCCAGAATGAAGTCGCGAAGGACTCTTCGGCAGAGAAGTGAGTAAAACCCGGCAGATGTTAGCCACTAGCTCAAATGGTGTGGTAGGCCAAACTTAATAGAAATAAATAGCAATTTTACTGCCGCTTTAATCGTTGTTGGGAGCCTGCGATGACAACCGGTACCTATTCCTTAAAGTATTTTCTTATTTAAAATAAGTCTATATTATATGTAGAATATATGCCGAATTAAAAAAATAACTTCTAACATTGTATTATGATTAAAACTGATTTTGTGTTTTGTGTGCCTTGCATTTACACGCAAGGCCCATTTTAACCATCAGATATTTACATGGTAGTTCGGCAAGCGTATCACGCAGGAGCTAGCTGTTTACTAGCTAGCTAAGATGCTTTACTGTTGGAATGACGAACTAGCCAGCCAGCTAAGCTACTGCCTAGCTAAGGCTGCAGTGTTAGTTTGTCAGGGCATGAATGAAGAGGAAAGGTAGTCAAAAGTGGCCGGTGACACTTCGCTCTATCCCGGAGGGTCAGCCCGGAATGACCGGTAAAAGGCTCCCTGCGTACCTGTCGTTAGCAACCGGGGCGTGATAGCTAGGGGACAGTGAGATCCATTATCGGACATCTATGCTGGGTCTCACAAGACCTAGTAATTTCAGTTTTATTCAAAACTGTGCTTGTATGTTACTAATTGCGTGTGAGAGATGCGCATCTGATTAAACTTTTCTACAGGAAAAATATCAAATAAAGGCACGTCATCTGCAGCCAGGCATATATCGTGACCAGCTTTCCAGCTTTCATCTTCAGCCCAGTGTGTTAAACTCACTGAGTTATTAACCTGCCATCAGAGTCTCCTGTCTTTTTTAGATTGAAAATACAACTAAAACAACCAAAATATGTATCTGTTTAACTGAATGCACCATGCAGACATTCCAAGCCTCAAGTCAATGTCTTATGAAGGTCAGTCATCATTGAATCTGAGAGGGGAACTAGCATTTATTTTTTATATTTTGGATGCAATGTAACCATCATTCGTTGTTAAGTCCATAATATTGTACAGATGGAAATGTGTGTCAGAAATGACTAGACACCAGTTTTCATTGAAGGTCAGAGATGCACAGAGATTTTGCAGAGATCTTTTGCAATTTTTGCTTTCATAACACGTCTTTTTTAAGAAAACATTCAGAGTAATAATGTAATTGTTTGTTTGTTTGTTTTTACTTCAGCAACAGCATTAGATAAGGCCTCAATTGCATACAATTGTCTCAGTGTAAGTAATACTAGGGGGAATTTTTGTGTATTCCCTAATATGTCAGCAGAACGTAAGGATTTAGGTTGCTCACATTTCTTTTCAGGAAATGTATGCAAATAAACAAATATTTAATAAGATAATCTTCATTTGCATATTCAAACACAACATTTTAGAAAACTTCTTACTTCAAGTTTAACCAACAGTCCCCAGAGATTTCTGTTCATAATGAAAAAAAGTTTAAACAACTCAATTGTAGTATTTTTGATGAATTAAATGATTTAGATACTCAAGTAAACAATCAGCTAATATTCTGCCAGTGGACCAATCTGAGTAAATTAGAGACCATTATTGATATTTAAGCAGCAATTTCAAGAGTATGACATCGTCGTCGGTAGCTGTGATTATTTGCAGTGTCGTGAGTCGAGCAGTTAAGGCTGTAATTGAGTGACAGAGCTGATCGTTCAACAGGGGAAGTTGTTGAGCGCTGAGAGAGATGTGAGTGTGAGAGTCATTGAGGTGATGGATAGGATGCAGGTTCAAAGCATTTATCACTGAAAACACCATAACATCACCACCACAGGCAGGTTCTACTTTAAACCCTCTGACATCAATGAACACAACGATCCACTGTGTCAGGTGGTTTTTTGGGCTCTGGGAATGTTTGCACAGTACACTGCCTTTAACAGCAAGGTGACTGTGATTGAAACAAGCAGTCAGTTCACATAATTGGGAAAAATCTGCAATAACAGACTGTTAACTTGATAGGTAGAAGTAAAATATATTTTGTCCTGTATAACACAGTTATAATATCATAACTCATAAAAAAAAAAGAAAATGCAAATTGAGTTGTTTTGGTCATTTATTTTTTGCTTCAGTCCAAGTTTCACTGAATTTTTGTCCCATGACTGTCGGTCTCAGCCGAGTCATTCATTGTGTCACTTTTGTGTTAATTTTTTTTTAAACATTTTTTTTTTACAGAATATGGAAAATTTTGAATCAGACCTGTAGAATAAAAAAGTGATTTTGATGAAATTTCACAACCCCAAAATCTAGATTTGGTTATTTTTCCCGACAGAAGCGTACTGAAAACATGCATGTCAAACCTGCCAGTGGTTTGTGTGATTCAGAGGGTGTTTACTTTGTTGAACTTATGTCAGAAAACAAGAAAAATACAGTTCTTTATATTGTTAATTTTAGTCAACCAAAAATCAATCCATCTTAATATCATAAAAGAGAGGAAAAAAGCAGAAAATCATCACATTTGAGAAGCTGGAAAATGACTGAAATTATAGCTTGTTTCTGTCCTGCAGGAACTTTCTGTGCCTGTAAGAATGTCAGTATTTACTCTGGCAGCTTGAGATTGCTTTTCAATCCAAATATCTCATACTTCACTGACACAGACTGTTGATGACGTCAGTGGGACCGGTTGGTCTGTGGTTGCATTTGCATGCCAGCAGCATCCAGTCTGATGTGTGTTTTCTTATAATGAGATGTAAATCTGCTTCCTCACTTCTTCCTTCCCTCTGCAAACGTTGGGAGTGCTGACTGAGGCCTCTGCACGCTGCCGAACATCTGTTTTATCTTCTTCTATCATAACAGTCTGGACTCAGTGAATGTTGCTCTGCATTCAATAATCCTATTATTAAAGGGGCATGTTATGCTCATTTTAAGGTTCATGCTTTTGTATTTGTACTAGATGTGCATGATTACAGGCTTTAATGCGGAAAAAAACACTATCAGACTTTAAGAAAAATCTGGTCTTTAGAGGGTTATTCAGTGGAATGTCTTTTCTCTGCCGTAACAGAGTCGCTCCAGTTTATTAGATGTCAAATCTCCTCCGTTTTGCACAAGGCTAGTTTTTAATAGTCAAAGCAGCTGTATTCCCTTCAGAGAGTTTCCACGGTAGTAAAACGCCTCATTGCAGCCGCAGGCCGCCGTCGTCCCATTTGTTTCTATTCACGGACAATTTGCTTAAGCTGTCGTCCATGTTTAGTCAGTCACTTTTCTCAGCTGACTGGTTGCAAGCAACATCTCGTTTCCCCCGGAGGTTAATTTCAGCTCGTCCTGTGAAATATCCACAGTGCAGATTAGTGTTTGAGGAATCATCAACAGGCAGCGTTTAGTGAGTCAGCAGAAAAGCTCTTCCACTGCTGTTGAGGAACATTTTGGCTGTTCATTATAAAGGCAGTTTAATAACCTGATCATGTGGATTTTTGTTGGTGATTTATTTATTTATTATTCATTGAAAAATAACTGGCTGATTAATTGATAAAGAATAAAGATAAACCTTACTGATTACCTCATTTTCTGCTGCAATATATAAATCCTGCACCCCTACAGAAACAGCAAAATATACGTTTTTACAGCTTCTTCTTTCAGCCTCTCTTGTCCTCTCCTCTCTGCTCTGTGTAAACACGCTAGTCTCAGCCGAGTCATTAGTGGCTTCCCAGTTTAACTGCAGAGAGCAAAATTTAATGTTTTTCACAGAATCTGTTTTATTTTGGGGAAAACTTTAAATGAGATATGTAGAATAAAGTGATAAAGTCAATATTTTACACTTAGATTTGGTTATTTTCCCTGTATACTGTTGAGAATTTAAAAAATCTGAAAATTAATTCAGCTTTTATGGTTTCCGATTATAATAAATAGTGGAATTTTGGTGATTGAAAAACAAATACATTTTTTTCAACAAACCTCTTTCAAACCTTCCAGCTGGCTTTTAAGTGGTTAAATTCATTATGAACATATACAAGTAAAGCATGAACTTAATGCACTTAATATTGTAGCCTACACCAACATAAATATGAACTATAAAGTGAATTGAGAAGCAAATAATCCCAAATAAAGAAGTTGCAATGAAAAATTAACTGCATTTTTAACAGGTTTTTCACTATATTGTGACATTTTATACACCACTACAGCTACTAATTGACTTATCAAAAAAAGTAATCAGCAGATTAACTGTCATCCGTATCTGCCCACCAGCTGTGGTGCCAGACGTGAAGAACAACCCTGGTTAAAAGTCAGTTAATCGGGTCAGTGCAACATGAATAAATCAGTTGAATGTAATATCCACGACGTGGTGTTAGAAATCCCAGAGGCCCAGACGGCATTCAGCCTCCACTCCAGTCTGGTTAGGAGGGTCCTGAGGCTGTGCTCTGGCTAATAAGGGGTTAAAAATGTTTGTAATGCAGGGGAGCTTATCCCGCCCACATCATCTTTCCACGTTTTTTTGCACCAAAGCCTGGATGCTGGCGTGCTGCCCGGCAGTTGTCAGGGCCTCCAGGAGCAGATGAGTCACTTGCACGGATTGATTTGTGCAGCGCCGCCTCTCAACGCTCCCGCTTTAGTCTCTGCCTCCGCCCTCCACGCCAATTTGTCATGACATCTGTGAGGCAGCGAAAGCGGCAGCATCGATCCTGTCAAACGCAGCGGATACTGCAGACACAGACCTCAGCCTGTCAATATAATCTTAAGTGTGTCAGTTAGTGGAGGGGGAACATTGCAATGGGTTGGTCCTTTATCTGCAGCTTTATCTCCATTATCAACACTTGATTTATTTATAAGTGCTTGATATGGCGCCGCTGCTCAGCCTCGCAACCATTTTTTCCCAGTGGCCACCTGCAATGTTGCAGCTAAAATTCCCCTTATGGCATAAAAAGTATTTTAAATGAAAAAACCCGGAAGCTAGGCCAAAGATAGGGTTTATTATTTCATGCTTTGTTTTGTAGAAATTAAACAGTGACATAGAACATTAAGGGACAGCTTATTCAACTGTCAAATAAACAGTGGGTTGATTTGATTAACTTTAATGTATTTGAATTTAATTTATGTAGGAAAAGGGAAGTATCCGATCAGGAATCGGCATCAGCAGATCTTGATTTTTTTTAAATTACTTGGATCGGGATCAAACTTGATTCCTCGGAGAGAGTTTTTTCGGCATTTTGTTAAGTGTTATTAAACTGTTCAGTAGACAAAATAATTTTCGTGTGCACATTGGGAGCTTATTTTTATAGATTAGCAAGTCAAACACACATATTACATTTGTTAAGCTTCAAACTCAAACCTGGGGAGAAACTGCCTTCATAAGACATTCACTTGGACTAAGAATATCAGAAACCCTTTAGTTTCTGTGTGATGGAGACATAAAACTCTGCAGCCTTTCATGTGCAGCTCAAATGAGCATAACCTGCCGTACAGCGTTTTGAAGCAGCAGAGAGTTGATGTCACCTTTCTTGACAAACTGTGCGTGCTTTATAACAGCTGACCTTTAAAAAGCGTACAGAGAGGTGAAGCTGCAGCGCTAATGAAGGCAGCTGAGGTAGATTAATGAGACCGTGCAGCCTGGACCAGATGTTGCAGCGGCCACCTCTAACCCGGTGGTGCTGATGCTCCCAGAGGTGAAATCTCTCTCAGGCCTCATTAACCAAACACGAGTGATACTCATGGTCTTGTTTGTCTTAATATTTACTTTATAGGTGAGCGGATGCCACTTTATTCAGGTTTCTTGTTTGGACATAATGAGCTTCCTGTGTTTCTCTTTCATGTAAATTTTACCGCAGTAACTGATTCAAAGTGAGGGTTTATTTTTAGCATGCCACTGTTTCTTAAAATACTGCTGATTCAGTGTGAAATATGCATATTATGATACTTTGATTCATATAATAATGTGATTTTTAGGGCATATTCACAGCTCTGATGCTTTTCATTCATTCATTTCTGTTTTTCTTGTTAGTTTGTTGTTGTAACAGCATCTATGAATTATGCCGGTATCCACACTTATGTGTAATTTCAGCCAGTAATCTGATTACATTTTGTTTACTATTACATTATTGCTTGTTTTTGTAATGGTCTGCTGGTCTACTGTGCTGTAAATGTCATTATCACTGTTACTAATTCAGTATTATTCCCTCTGCACACTCTCTCCCTGTTGTTGATCTGCTTGCTTTGCATTTGTAAGTATGTTTCGATTTTTTATTTTAGTTTTAGTGTTTGTTTCTTTTTCCATCCGTTTTCCAGTAGAAGTAGAGGTTTTCTGCGGAAAGCCGACAACCGCTTTTTACCTTGAAATGACCTCACTTCCTCCCAGCGGCTGCGCTTGAATCCCCTCCCCTCTACCTCACCTCCATCCTCCCCCCTTTCCCCCCACAAACACACACACACACTCTCTGATGTGTATTCCTTCCCCACCAGCAGACATCAACCTTCATTAATGAGGCCAGTCCACGCCAACAAGCAATGAAAAAGTTGCGACAACATGTTAATCCGGAGTGCATGAGAATTATTTTGAACTCGGTAACAATGCTGCATTCCACACGTGAGTTGGAAAGTCAGGAATTCAGAGCTTGTCTCATCAAAGTCAGAAAAAGTTAACATATAAAATGCTGGAGATATACTTGCTTTTAAGTACATGTTCCTATATGCATGATGTCTGCCTAACATATACAGGACTTTTCCTTTCAATTATAATGTTTAGACGAAGCAACCGCACAGTTCTGGGCACCAGCTAAGCCAAACTACCATGAAAAGCATAAAAAGTAACTATATGATTTTTTCCAGATGATTCTAGTTTGGTCTCCAGTCGACTTCTTTAGCAAGTTTTGTCTTGAAGCTTTTGGTTGTTGTGTATTTATTATCTGCTCTAGCTTTTCTGAATTTTTGCACACCAATACTGGAATAATAATCCTCCAAAATGTGATATTTTAATAAAAAATATACACATTTTCTTGGGTAAGGGCCACCCAAAACCTCCCACCAAAATCCACCAAAATGTCCTCAGAAATTAATCTTCCACGTCTGCAAAATGCACAGGGAAAGTAGGGGCAGTATGGTGATGTCTGGGTACAAATAATTGTGTGCAGGGTATTTTTTGACTGGAGAACTTTCGATACTACTCGCTGAAATAGTGTTGATACTCAATGCAGCCTGTTGTCTATGTGAACGCGTACTTAAAAAGCAAGTTTATCTCTGGTTTTTCAGCATTTCTTGACACCAAAACACCAAATTCACTTGCAGATTCATAGGAATTTAGTCCATATTTGTTTCCGAGCTGGAACACTGCAGCACGCCTTGGCTGTAATCACTGAGAATTTCTGACTTTGTTGCTCTGAGTGGAACTGTCAGCATCAATAATGACGTCTAAATGAAGTGTTTCCTCTGTGTTATTCTGCAGCAGTGTGATTCGGTAGAAATGTCCGATTCTTTAGGTTTCGTTGCAGTGAACACGTTGTATTCTATAAGGATAAAGCTGGAAATACTGCTGCTCGTTGTCAGCGAATCCTATCAAAAGGCTAAAAGACCAACCATGAACTAATAACTGCTGACAGGTTATGTGAGTATAGTCAAGACATTGTTGGTTCTGGTAAGAAAAAGAATAAGCTGTGAACAGCTGACTGGTGTTTGAATGTTCTTATACCTCAAGTTCAAAATCCTACAGAGGTATGGTCTAAAATATGGAATAAGCCTTGAATATATATCCATTGATACATTAACTTCTGCAGTTCATCGATTTCCTCTGTCACGGGTCATAATTTCCTGATGGCTCACTGCTGCTGAATGAATCCAGAGGAAACCCTGTTAATGCTGAGTCTGAAACTGCTAGATTTCTGCTCTCGTGTCTCAAAGGGTCCAAACTCGGCTTTATATCTTGGTTGGCAGCTGCGAGGAGCCACCTGCCAACTAAAGCTTTACCTCCAGACATCCTCTCCTAGCACACAGGCCCCATGATGCATTGCGGGACAGAGTGCGCCTGAGCGGGCACCCAGAGCTTTGCACAAATCCAATTTGGTGTTGATATGAATCATAGCAGAGAGCCTGCTGTGAGATTGTCGCCCCGTCTGCCTCCTGACACGCTACTAACTTTCCTCCCAGAGACGACTCGGTGTGGAAGCGCGCTTAGAATACCAGCCAGGCCGTAATACTGGGTGATTAAAAAATCACCACACACTGTACACGTTTTAACTCAATGATCTTCATGGGGAAACAAGCTACTGCAGCTGAAAGCCGAGCAGCCGGGGATAAACACATTCAGTGGTTCAGGAATGTAAATTGTTGCAAAGGCATGATTGGAATATGAGTCCCAGCTTTATTAAAATGTTAACGGTGCAGTGTGTAAGGCACAATATGCCACATACTCCGAACAAATAGGGGGCAGCATTTCACAGTTAGACACGTGGATTAACGTTAATCCTTTAATATCCTTGAGAATGTGTTGCAAACTTTCTGACAGTAATGCCAAACGATTACAGTTCAGGGAACCAATCAACACTCATGTAGTCCGTAATATACAGTCACCTGTTATTTAGAGAAGCCAACTACTAACTGGTGTTGTCAAAGTTTATCCAAACTGCTGAGACTGTATGGTGTGTAACCTTATGTAAGGGCTCAGCCACACTTTAACGTTATACACGATATAGCTACAGAATTTGGATTGTTTTTGGTGCAGTTTGTTGTTTTTTCAAAAGTTTTTAGTCTAAAAATTTAGACCAGGGGTGTCAAACTGATCCAGTAAAGGGCCGAGTGGCTGCAGGTTTTTGTTCCAACCAAGCAGGAGCACAGGTGATACTGATAACTAATCAACTGAGTGAAGACAGTTCAGCTGATTGAATGATTGGATTCAGGTGTGTTTCTGCCACTCTGCCCTTTCCTGGATCAGTTTGAAACCCCTGTTCTAGATGACAAAAACACTAATTACAGTATGTCCAAAAATGGTCATAGTGTAGTTCACCCAAAAATTCCTAAAAATGCTGTTGGATTATATTATAGTGTGTCCAAAACTGGAAAAAAATGACATACTATATTATATTTAAAAATGTCAAAAGAAAAACACCTTATTATAGGATGTCCAAATGTTGATTTTTGTCAAAAAATGATCATTCTGTAAAATGCTTACAAATGCTAAAAGTGGCCCTGTAAAACTCTGTGAAAACATAATACAGCATAATATGTCCAAACATGGCAGGAGCACATGGGTGATACTGATAATTAATCAACTGATTGCAGACAGCTGCAGGTGATTGAATGATTGGATTCAGGTGTGTTTCTTCTTGGTTGGAACAAAAACCTGCAGCCACTCTGCCCTTTACTGGATCAGTTTGACACCCCTGATCTAGACCAATCTTGCAACCTAGTTGCAACTTTTTGTATAACACTACATTCAGCTATATGGATAAAAAATGTTACTACTGCTAAATTTTAAATTAGTGCTTGTTGGCTTCACAAACTTGTGACATTGTGATCATGTGACTTGGGGCATAATTTAACAACCATAATGTAGACGGTGCTGTCATGCAGTGGGAGTCTGGTGGTCCGGCTGCTTCCAGCCGCTGATCAACATGGCAGCAGTGTGCCAAGAGCGTTGGCGAGCTTCCACGTCACAGCTGCTGACACCCAGTCATCACAATTCACAGATTGTGCTTTTACGTGGCTGAATTGCTCTGACATTACAACCCTCACACAC
>CAFUXE010000733.1:382237-393246 GCA_903364295.1 Serranus cabrilla
AGGTCGGCTCAGCCACATTACCAGCTTTAATCAGAGAAACTACCTGTTTCATTAAATATCCTCCTCTGACCCTCAGACACACAGGGAGCTGCGTTCACCTCTCTGTTTAAACACACAAGAGCTCCACCTGCTCATTCAAATTACTTTCTCCGACCTGAGGATCATCAGGACGTCCCAGTAGAACGACGAACACTTTAATTAGAATGAATCTAGTGTCCGCAGCGGCAGAGAGGATGTTGGAATTCTGGGTGCTCCGATCCGACTTTCTCTGTTCGGATTCTGAATAATACAGTCTTACTGATACAGTCGTGTCAACCCTCTGAACCCCAAACAGTTCCAGGGTGTTTGTTTATTTATTTATATTTTTTATCTTGTCACATTTTACTCCCCGTGGCCTTGTTTTTTTAAGTTCTGTACCTCTAAGAAACCAGCACAATCATGGCTAGAAGCAGCGCAGCATAACACACTTATTATGCTAAAAAATCATTAAAAAGAAACATTTAATCTATATATTTTAACATTCTTCCAAGTGTCAACAAGTGTTACCAATGTTGGAAAAACGAGGTTTCCACATGCTTTACATGTGGAACTATTTACATTTTTAGAACCTCTCCTGTCTTGGCTCTGTGTAAGCAGCCTTATGTCACTTTATGTCACTTGGATGTTGGTCTCAGAGAGTAATGAATGACTTTACACACTAGCCGTGTTGCCATTTAAAGTCAAATTGGATTTTGAAGCGAAATGTTGAAATGTTGCATTAAAGAAAAAGCGACTTAGGGAAGTTTCCATCCACTGGTTTATAGTGAATAAAAGAAGCTGCATAAATGTACTTTGGTCTGAAGATGGCAGTGTAATGTTTTGCTGTAGGCTAATCCCTCAGTAAACAGTAGAAGAAGAAGAGATTACGCCAGAAAGATTTTTTTTTTCAGGAATTACATTCAATTGGACAACTTATACTTATTATTGTTATTTCATGTCAGTTTTAAATCCGAAATCTACAATTAAGTGGTTTTGATGTAACATATTTTAAGCTTCTAGTTCAGGGGTGTCAAACTGATCCAGTAAAGGGCCGAGTGGCTGCAGGTTTTTGTTCCAACCAAGCAGGAGCACAGGTGATACTGATAATTAATCAACTGATTGCAGACAGCTGCAGGTGATTGAATGATTGGATTCAGGTGTGTTTCTTCTTGGTTGGAACAAAAACCTGCCGCCACTCGGCCCTTTACTGGATCAGTTTGACAGCCCTGTTCCAGTTGGTTACTTTTTCTGACAGAAGCTTTCATCACACACAATAATAATACAACAATATAGCTGTTTTTATAGTTTATATCCGTGATTAACAATTAATTTTAAGCATTTTTTCAAATAAAGCACGCTTTTCAAACCTGCCAGCTGATCTTGGGGGTCAGAGGGTTGATACCATATATACAAAAACTCCTTTTGTCTGAAAAGTAAAAAAAAAACAGCTAGTTTTTAGTGTCACATAGCCAGACTTTATCATTCTGGGATATGGGAAAATCCCAACAGTCTACATCCAGTGAGTCAGACAAACTTATTATTATCGATCCCTGATGATCCAAGTACTTCCAAACTTGACTTGTATTTGTCTTTTATGAGATGGAGATGTGGCTGCAGCTGAACTTGTCGCACATGACATTGTAAAATATTGGCGCTGGAAAGCTTTGTTTGAAGCAAATGTACAAATGTATAAACATGGCATTTGGAGCCGCCTTAAGCTCTGTTGATCATTCCTGAAGCCTGTTTTTCTGTCAACCAATCACTGTTATATTATTCTGTAGATGCTGGTTGATCGTATCCATCCAATGATAAAACCAGGTTCTGTGCATGCGTCCCCCCCTCCTCTCTCTGAATCTAGATCTACACATCAATTACACATCATCATTTGCAATGTACCTTTTCAAGGCTCGTTGTGTGGTTTTATGTGTTGTTGCATATTTTACAGCATTAGGATCTTTGGGAAATTATGACCACTGCAACAGGTCAATGACGTTGGTAATTTTTCCTTTTTAATTATTTTTTCCCCTCTTTGGTCTGGATTTGTGGCAAGCTTTTAGCCTTCACATGGCTGTTTTATGAATGTTTAAATGTGGCTTTTATACTTTTCACCTGCATTCTCCAAAACTGTTTATACGTCTAGATTATAAACAGTACAGCTCTGGCTGAATTCAAACACTGGTTTTATATCATACTCCATTTTTTTCTGTAGAGGAGGTTGTTTTCTTTATTTTTATGCTTTTAATGTATGTCCTTAGATTCAATTCTGTACATTTACATCCATTTAACTCTTTGTTCTTCAGGCCAGAAAATCAGTTTTTGTCTGTCGGCCACAGTAGTTGATAAAACCCAAAACATGTTCTCACACTGCGAGCTACATGACAAACAAGTCACAACGAACACAATTCAGTCTCTCCTGTGATCAACGTTTCAAGACTCTTTCCTGATAAAACCTGCAGCAGTAATGTTGATCGCTGCATTAATGTCATTATTATAAGTTAGATTCATCATAGGATTATACACGTTCATTTCAGGAAATATTCCTGTTGGTAAAATAAAAATCATTTCACCTAGAATTAAATGATATATTTCTAATGATTGTGCACATTGTTCACATTTCAAACTATAATTAAAACCTACACCAGAGCTGATGTTCTGAGTCGAGCAGAGAGCAAAAAATTAAAGTTGAGAAATTAATTATTATTTCAAAAAAACAGTGCTGAAAAAAAAAAAGAAACCAGATGATTGATTAAAGAGGTATTTCAGTGATTTAGCACTTTATTATAGTTGTGGAAATCACAAGACAGATTAAAAAAAAAGAATTAAAAGCAACAGGAGTTGCAATTTTCAGAATTGTATTAATTTAATAGCTCACAAAATCCTACAAAAACACCCCATATTGCAACAAATACTACCTTTTTGTTGCTGCATTCATGTGCTCCTTGGATGCTCCCATTTTCCAAGTTGGGAAGTCTTTCGTTCATTGTGGAAACAACATGGACGTTACAAACATGTGTTTGTATTTTAATTCTCAGAGCATTCAAACAACACATTAATAGCTTTTATCCTCTAAAATAAAATAGTCTTTATTCTGGCTTATTTCAGGGTTAATGCTAAAAAATAACTTTATAACTAAGATAGCTACTGATATTTACAAATGATGAGCACAAAAAAAAATGACATGAGTAATAAAAATTATATGCAGAACATGAAATTTCTTACCATCAACCCAACATTTGCTTTCATCCACCATTTTTCTGTGTAATTCAACATCAACAAGGCGACTTTCCAAACTGATGTTCCGACTCTTTCCGATTATTCCTACGCCACATGAATGCAGCGTGTCTCTGCCTTGTAGAATCCCACTTCTTTGAAACTCTAAACCCACAGAAGCTTGTGACTTGTTGATCATGTGGCTCATAGTGTGAATTCACCTAAAAGTAAACTAACACACCTGCCACGGCTCGGTACGATGAACACACCTGTACACTCACAGTACTCTGATTAGTAGTTACACACCTGTACACTCACAGTATTCTGATTAGTAGTTACACACCTGTACACTCACAGTATTCTGATTAGTACTTACACACCTGACGTACATCAGTGGATTTAATTAAACAAGTTTAGTCAGAAATCTACCATGTTTTCCTCCTTTGATACTTTTTTCAGTTCTTTTCCAAAAGCTGAGTGGATTAACGGTTTTTATTTCACCTCCTCCATCTCCAGCTAGTCTCCCACCTCTAATCTTAATTCATCTGATGTCATGACTGGATTGATTGGTCACATAACTGATGAGTTTAAAGACCGTAGTGATGTAAACTTACACTGTTTTCCTGTGGTAGTTTAATGTGGATCATACATGATAGTGCTAATGTCATGACATGGGTAACGTTAGTGTCAGTTGATGTGTTTTAGATACTATTTAAAATAATATGTTAATACTGTGATTCTGTTTGTGTTTCAGCAAGGGGCAAGCAACGCTGAGAAATTTGATTATGTGAGTATTACTATTTATTTTGTATTTTTTCTTAATGTTGAAGTTCTTTTCTTCCTTTAAAGTCCAAATGGATTCATTATGGATTGTTTTTTTTTTCACAATTATTTCACTATTTAGTCTCTAAATATATATATCTTAATTGATTTTAAATTATTTAGGAAGGGGACTTTATTGAACTATTTACAACCTCTACTTACAACCTCTCCTGCCCTCTCCTCTCAGCTCTGTGTAAACAGATTTGAAGTGAATATTTGTCACGTGACCGTTCGTCACGGCAGAATCGATCATGGCTTCACAGTGTCTCTGAGGAGCAGAGTTTAATGTTTGAACAGGATCTAGTTATTACAAACTGTTTGTTAAATGTGACATGTAGAATAAAGTGATTTAGAAAGAAATATCACAAATTTAAGCTCCATTTGGACACTTTTTCATGACTTTTAAAGAAAACATACTTTTCAATCAGAGGGTTAATAGAGGTGGTAATATGAAACCAATTGTATTTTGATATTCAAACGGTACTTTCTTAGATTTTGTGCTCATTTGAATGAGTTTTATTAAAATGCTCTGCAGGTCATGAACTTCATGAACAAACTGGCAGGAAACGAGTACGTGGGCTTCAGCAACGCCACGTGAGTACAACGACATATAATGAACACTCCTTGACTTCTTTTTTCATTGACTCATCATGTTTTTGAATTAAATGCGTTAATAAATAAACAAAGAAGTCCCTGAGGTGTGAAGGGCATCTCTGTGTGAGTTTTATATAACCTGAGCTGAGTCATGCTGCGTGAAGAACAAACTCTCTGTGTGCCCCAGTTTCCAGTCAGAGCGAGAGTCTGGAGACAGGAACTTTGCCATCGGCTACTACCTGAAGGAGAAGAAGGTAGGGTCAAAGGTCAACCTCCTCACCGAGCAGCCAGACTTTGTTTTAATTTTGTGGCATATTTCACATTATTTGATGGTTTTTAGTAAACTGTGCCTATATAAATTGATCAGTTTCTGTCATACATTTTATTGCAACCTAATTCCTTTTTTGCATCATTAGTTAAAATGATACTTTTCATTATTTCTGCATTATTTAATGTTTTCCTCTCTGTAAAATAATGATTCTTTATTCTGCAGTTGAGCAGCCGATGTGTTTGTAGAAATGTTGACAATGTTGTTGTTGTTGTTTTAGTGTTTTCCAGAGGGGACGGACATGACCTCCATCCTCGACTTCTACTTCCAGGTAAACGGCTTAAAAAATATGGAGAACCCACTTTTTATTTCAAATTAAACTCTAAAAAAGTAGAAAATAAAAGCCTGAAAGTCTGTGACTTGGAGCACTTTGATTAAAGCTTTTTTTATTTAATTTTATGGGAAGATCACAGGAAAACTGATAATTTAGTGTAAATGTCTGTGGATACGACTCTACTTTATAAAAAGTCTGAACTATCCCTTTAAAGATGCTTTTAAAGTCACCCTGGATCATATTTTCAGAGCAGCATTGTGAACCTTTCACTAATGTGTGACCCTCCCTGTCAGCTGTGCTCTATCGAGGTGACCTGCGAGAGCGCCAGCGTCATGGCGGCGACTCTGGCCAACGGCGGCTTCTGTCCAATCACAGGCGAGCGCGTGCTGAGCCCCGAGGCGGTGCGGGACACTCTGAGTCTGATGCATTCCTGCGGCATGTACGACTTCTCCGGACAGTTCGCTTTCCACGTCAGTATCTCCACTAAACATTTTCCCACTGCTGCTCTGGAATCCTGAGCATTTTGGATCCAGCTGACTGGCGTCCCTTTTTTTCTTCTTCTTCTGTTTCAGGTCGGGCTGCCGGCGAAATCTGGAGTCGCCGGTGGGATTCTGCTGGTTGTTCCTAACGTGATGGGCATCATGTGTTGGTCTCCTCCGCTCGACAAGCTGGGAAACAGCGTCAGAGGCATCCAGTTCTGCACGGTAACCTCCAACTTTCTCCTTTTGATGGTTTTGATTTAAGATTTTTTATTATTTGATTTCAAAGCTTTTATTGAGGTATTTTTAAATAAAATGAGGCAACACACCATTAAAAAAAAGTTGAATAAAATCAAGAGATGTATCAGATTAAATGAATCTTTTATTCATTTAATCAGTTTTCTTTAATTAATATAAATCCTCAGATTCATTAACATGAATATGTGAAGCTGTGTAAGCAGGAGAGCAAACAGTTTCTTGATCAGAAAAAACACCAAAATATCTGGACTGAAACTGAGTATTTCTCAAGATAAAAGCATGTTGTGAGTTTTGGAAAAGATTCCATTTATCATTTTGCAATAGGCTTTGACTCTGCTCACAGGTTTACAGCCTGTGTCTTTCACCACAGATAGAACCTGCATGTGTTCAGAAAGACTCTCTGTCTGCAGCTGAAACGTCCTGCATATTTGTCATACTTGTTGAGAAACCTGATGTGAGAAACTGATACATGTAAACACTCATTCATTCTGGTGCATGTGAGATGAATCACAACAAATAACTCCATCGGTAACAGTACAAAAACATGACAATGACAGTCTGATTGAGTCGAGGTTGAGACTTCATGTTGTTTTGTATTCATTCATGTTCCGTGCGTCTTCTTTCAGGACCTGGTTTCCCTTTTTAACTTCCACAACTACGATAACCTGAGACACTTTGCTAAGAAACTGGATCCTCGCAGGGAGGGAGGAGACCAGAGGGTGAGTCCCAGAAACACCTTCATCAGCTTCTAGAAAATACAGAAACAACCCCATAAATATATTCATGTAGTTAAATGTAACAAAAATCATTAATGATAATAATGAATTGATATAATGTGAATCAAAATGTTAGTTTTTTATTTCCTATTTCCTTATTACACCCCCTTATTTGCACATTGATAAAGAAGAAAAGTTTAAAGAAAATAATAAGTCATAAATACATTTTAAGAAGGGGACGAATTAAATGAGAAATTAATGTTTGAAAATATACAGAAATAAATAAATAAAATTGATATATAAATGCACCAAATATGCAACAATAATATATTTAAATGCATTTAAAATAAATGAATAAACTAACTCAAGTAATAGAAAAAATAATGCATAAAAGGTTCAATTAAATACAAAGGTAAATTTAAAAAATTAACCCAGAAAAATTGATTTATGTCACATTTTAGTCATTTATTAATGGCGGTGTTCATTTTTAAGTTTTGGTTGACTAAATTACATTTTTATTTATTCATCAAATAAATCAGTATTTATGAATTCATTCATTTATCATTTTGGCAGCTTCTGTCCTCCATTCTTCTCTTCCACTTCCAGTGTTCAGCAGAGTATTAATATCTCCTGCAGTTTTGTGGCTCATGAGTCATATTTTATGTCCATGTTCAATTGCTACTTCTGCTCACATTTCCTGTTGTGGTTTATTTTCAATCCATCACATCAATTTTTAGCAGTAAAACATGTTTCAGACTGTCTGCGTCACTTCCTCTAACCCCGTGTGCTCTGGTTCCTGCAGGCTGCATGACCTTGTGTGTTTTATTTTAATGCACAGCACCACCTGCTGGACAATGACTGTAAACTCACCAACAAAAACTGAACTCATTTCATTCTTTCATTCCTAAAATAATCACGATTTAAGCTTTTTTGTTGTTGTTTAATCCTGAAATGTAACAGCTTAAACTTAATACGTGTCTCAATGGGAGTTTATAATTATAATATCTGAAAAAGAACAAAGAAGTTGTTGATTTTTGGTTTTAAATGTGTGTTTCAGGTGAAGTCGGTGATCAACCTCCTGTTTGCTGCTTACACCGGAGACGTCTCAGCCCTGAGGAGGTAACAAACCTTCTGCTGAACGACAAAAAACACTATTTTCTAGTAGTTTTATGTTAGCTCTGTGTCTTCTGTTACTGCACGGACAGACAGTTTGTTAGTCTGTGTTTAACGCCTGTTTTGTGCTCCAGGTTTGCGTTGTCTTCCATGGACATGGAGCAGAGGGACTACGACTCCAGGACGGCCCTGCATGTGGCAGCTGCTGAAGGTAAAACACCAAGAGGACATCGTGGTGTGTTAATGAACTGCTCTGATCAGTGTGTTTGTGGAGCTGATACGTGTGTGTGTGTGTGTGTTTCAGGACACGCTGAAGTGGTCCGCTTCCTACTGGAGGCCTGCAAAGTCAACCCAGTTCCCAGAGACAGGTAACCATGGCTATTTTTAATGCATTTATAAGATACTACACTATGCTTTTTAATGTAATTTTTATTTTTTATCTTATTTATGAATTTTACATTTTTATGACACACTACACTTTTTTTTTTACATGTGTTTCTAACACTATATTATGGTTTTTAGAACATTTTTGACATAATATACTATTATTTTTTATTACTTTGATATTTATTTTAACATTGAGAGACTTCTGTTGATGATATAATATGCGACAACTGACTTTTTTTTAAATAATTTATTTTACTTTATACTAGCTTACCTTAAGGAAAATTATAAGAAATATTTTTTTTTTTTTTTAAAAGAAAATTTTTACGACATAATTATCATCACCTTTTATGAGATCTTTCTGGCATATGTTATGATTTATTACTTTATTTGATTGTGTACTATTATAACTTTTCATGACAAATACTATTATTATTATTATTATTATTATTTGACCTTTCATGATGTATTACAACTATAGCTCTATGAAATTTTTAATAAATATATAAATATTCTTTAATAATTATAATTAAGATAAAAAAATAAACTATGTATTTTATATGGCACAATATATTATTTTATAAACTGTTTAAAACTGCATTGTTTTGTGAGTTTTTATAGACTAAAATATTAGATTTAATAAAAGAAAAATTGGAGCAGACTTCAGTGTGATTTCCCTCCATCATGTGTCTGCTGCAGGTGGGGGAACACGCCGATGGACGAAGCGGTCCACTTCGGCCACCACGACGTGGTGACCATCCTCCGCGATCACCACAACAAGTACAACCCTCAGGAGACCTCGGAGGACAAGCAGAAGTCCGAGAAGAACCTGGACGGTATGCTCTGAAGGGACGAGGATCCTCTCAGCTGAACGGTTTGACAGAACTTCCTCCATGTGGATCAGAAAGTCAGCAAGGAAACTATTTAACAACAAACACATAGGAAACCGTTAGGAACATTAAACTGTACAGTGAAACAAACCCCTTAGATGAAGCTAAAGAGTCTCCGTACACACAGGGAAGCCACCGTCCCTCCAAAGTAAAAGCTCCTCATCATGCTATTAGATGTCGTTGGTTCTTGTAATATTTTACTGTATGTAGTTTGAGTGGGGATAATATTGTTATTTAATTTCTCCTTCTGTATTTTGTCATCAGCTTTGTAGCTTTGTAGGAAGAAACAGTCACTTCCTACAAAGACAGACTACTTTTAAAGCCGCTGTTTTATTCTGAAAGGTGAAAAACAGGAAGTAGCAGGCGTTTTCCGGGTTTTTTCATCATCACAGCGTGGTGGAATGTATCCTCCCCAAAAACACTTTGTATGTGTGTGTGTGATATTTATTTATCTCTTTAAGATAAAGTGTACATTCATGTAGTGTGTGTGTGTGTGTGTGTGAGGATAACTGAGTGTAAATACGTACAGGTGTATAGTTGTGATTCTGTAGTCCAGATTCAGCTCTGATCACGAGGTGCGTGAGGTAGATTTCACTAAAACTCTGGAAACTGTCAGTATTTCAGTTTGAAATATGAGATTCTCATGAATATTGACGTTTAAACTGTTAAATATTCTTTGTTTAGCTATTTAATAGCTGGTTTTATTTTACCCCCCCAAACAACTGTTTTATTTTTTACCGATTTATTTGATATTTATTTTTTTTGTAAAATAAGGAAATAATGTAAGCGAGTCAGCCAAAGTTCAGGTTGTTTGTTGAAAGAGTTTCTAAATATCATATATGACACTGCCAGCGCTGACAGCAGCTTGAATTACTGTCAACAAGTTTGTTTTATACTTTTGTTTTTTGCACTCAACGATCGAAAAATACCTTCATCCAAACATTGATACAACCCACAGAGCGTTATTATAAAATATGCTTTAATTGATGCTCAAGACACCGAGAATATTTCTTTTAGATTCAATGAAACATTAATTCTTGCATTGCATCTACATTAAGTTTGGTATTAAAGAGACAAAACTGCTCTAAAGCTGCTGGATTTGTCCAAAATTACGTGAATTAAATCGAACTTGCAAATTGTTTTCAGTCAGAGTTAAATCATTAATGTACACTGATTGGCTGTTTCTCAGAGAAGTGCTTTCTTTGACTTGTAGTTCACCCATAACTGTATTTATCAAACTACTTTTAAGATTTAACTTTATTATTAAGATTTTACTGCAAAATGTTGAACCTGTGAGTTATTATAACAATATTTCTTGAAATAATGGTGCAGTATCTAAAAATTATCTCCCTTTTTTTTAGTCGAATAAATGTATAAAATCTTTAAAAATGTACAACATGCATAAGTATAAATAGCAGTTTCAGGCACTCTGCTCATAAAAATCTCAAAAAATGTATATAATTAAAATAACTTACGAAGGGTTAAGAAATAGTTGTATCTACTTTTAGAAATTCTTTGCTTCAATGTGTTTTTTGCATTTATTGAGTCAAATTTGATTACATTTTTTTTCTTATTTTTGCAACAATTTCAATACTTTTCTTTATTATTCTGGTTTATTGACTTACAGCAATGTATTCCCCTATACGATACACTTATTTTGAGATACTGACTCATTATTTACACTCACAACAACTTCCAGAATCTTCTTTTTTGATTTTTCTTTTTTTGAGCTTCCGTAGGTCGACTGCCATTGAGAAAGAAATCATTCAAATATTTTTCTTTGTTGAGTGCTGCGGTTCTTTTTATTTCATGCCGTGTGTTATATCGAGTGCTCTTTACTTTATTTATTTTTATTGCTATAAACCTAAACATGTTTTTCAGAATGAAGGCTTTTAGTGCAGAACACGTGCTGACTCTGTAATG
>CAFUXE010000733.1:394671-414144 GCA_903364295.1 Serranus cabrilla
TTTTTTTTTTTTTATCTCTGAGCTCCAACAAACGCGCCAACGTCTAGTACCAACAAACTAAGCTATAAAATCCTGGGTGTAAATATTGAGAAGTATGTTTCTCAGACATTTGGTGCAGTTAATTTAGTAAATAAGTTGTTATGAATGTTAAACTGTATGATCTCATGTACGATTTCGTGTTGTGTTTGAGGGGTTTACAGTGTGTTTAAGTGTAGGGAGGTTTCTTTCACTCACATTTACAGTTTAGCTAGATAATCTGCTAACTGGCTAACTGAGTATAAAATCCTAATTTGTCATTTCATGCATTTTCCAGATAATGGTAGACTCCTTAACAATTTACCTGCTATGCTAAACTAGAGGACAGAGCTATGAGAGTTAAGGTTATGTGGTGGCTTGATTTGGAGTTGAGGGCTACACAATATGGTAAAAGAAAAGGTGGAACTTTTATTTTGAACGTTAAATATTTTTAAATTAATCACAAACATTTTTGACAACCACTTCATAAAAATTACAGTGTAAATAAACTACAATTATATAAAATATTAAAAATAAGTAAGTGAATGTTTAAGTGTAGTTATCTAAATGATAAGTATCTAAAGAATATTGTATAAAACTTTGAAAAAACACAATAAAAAGCCAATTTTTCCCCTTAAGTGCACTATTAAAAAATGATTTATGAAAACATTTAAAGATATTATTTATAAACTTCTACTCTACTATATCTTAGAGGTAAATATTTAACTATTTATTCCTCTACATTTATCTGCCAGCTTAAGTATTTTTTGCAGATTCTGATCAATACAAAATATAATAATTTAATAAAATGTGGAAAATTATGCTGTTTATATATCAAATTTCCCCAACACTATATAAAGTCATTTAAATTAACTCCACCTTTATGAGCCGAAACATTAATTCGGTAATATATTCTCATGGAAATACTTCCTATTTTTTGCATCTAACTGCTAATACTTTTGTAAGATTGTCAACAAAGTTTTATTTGTATTGGGGTATTTTACAGTCTGGTGGTTTTATACTTCTTTTATACTTTCCAAATATTTAAATGTTTGCACACCACCGTATGAATCCCGGTTATGACCAGTTTGTGTTTCCTGAATTAAAATAAACAATCTGTCCCTGAAACATCAAATGTAAAATAGGAAAAATGTAACTAAATAAATGATGCAGTTAAAGCACACAGGCGATCAAAATTCCTCAATATTTTCTTTCTTATATCCATTATGATTGTTTATTGACTTACATAAGCTTTTAGAAGTGATAAAAGGCATTTTAACAAAAACAGAAGAATTTTTAACTCAACATAAATGAGACATTTGAAGCACACAGACAATTAAAATTCTGCAATGGCTGTTTAATCGCTTACATCACATGTGAAGCTAATGACAGTTTCTTAAATAAAAAAGCTCAGGTCGAGTGCTACAGGAAACCTAATGCAAAGATGTAAAATCACGCGCTAAGCTCACAGTTTCTGCTGTAAAATGATCTAAGCCTGCAGACTCACATTCTGATATTCAACCGTTTTACAGCTGGGTTTATGGAGATTCACATTTAACAAAAAGAAGTATTTATGTACACAAATAAAGTGACAGATCGTGTTAAAAATCGATTTAAGCCCCACTCAGTCTTGATTTATTTACCATTACCTGTAAGAAATTAAAGCGGCGTCAAGGACTTTAAACTTGTTATAAAAAAATTTGTAAATGAAATACTGACGCTTTTAAATAACAGGCAAACAGCTGTTTTCAAAATTAAAAATCTTTCTTTCGGGAGGCGGTGGTGCTCATGGAAACACCACCACCTCTGTCCACAAGGGGGCGCCAAAATCAACAAACAATTAAAGCTCCTTGTTGCTGTAAAACAATTTCAAGATATGTAGATGTTTATTCTCTACGAAGGGGCGGCGTCTGATCCAAATGGGGCTTTCGTCTCTGGAGGACTGAACTGCATCCTGATCCCAAAAGTTTCAAGGTCTTTCCAACACCACTAAGAGCGTATTACATGAAAGAAAGAATAAAGTACACGAATGGAGATGTGGGTGAGGTGAAGGAACTCCCTCAGTTTTGGTCTGAAAACTCTGCACTCATCTGAGGAGAAAGGAGAAGACAGCTTATTCAACAAATGGGTTTTCTTAAAGAGGAATAAAAGGCAGACGGACACAATACGTAATGCAGTTCATACGCAGAGTGTAGAGCAACAGATTAAAGGTGCATCTACCTGAACGTCAAACCCCTCAAATCCAGATATCAGATTGTTGGTCTGAAAGCAGAGCAAGACGACACAGACAGCGAGATTTACAGCAGCAGATACAGACAGTAACCGAGCTTACATTTATTTTAACCCTCTGAGCCCCAACGAGCTCTTTTTACATTTTCCTCACTGTGGCCTAGAAGATTAAAATGAAATACATTCAACACTTTTCCCATAATTTTCATTAATATTTGGAAAATGAATTTGGTCTCCATATGCTGTGCATATTGAACTATTTGCATTTTGCAGCTCTGTGTGAACAGATTTACAGTGAATATTTCTTATTGTCTCAGCAGCATCAGTCATGGCTTCACAGTGTCGCTGAGGAGCAGAATTCAATATTTAAAACAGGATCTAATTATTCCAAATGGTTTTTTGTTGGAAGTGTTTTAAATTAGACATGTAGAATAAAGAAATATCACAATTTTAAACCTGGATTTAGTAACTATTTGCGAAGGGAAACTTTAATAGCCTATGATCTGCTCAGAAACCGGCATTAAGTTCAAATTTCAAAGATGTTTTTAGAGTTTCTTTCAATGATAAACGGTGTAATTTTGGCGTTTGAAGTTCAGAGGGTTAAAAAACATCACAGGAGAAATAACAGGACAAAGAAAATCAGCTTATAATACTTTGAAATTCAATATGAAATAAACAGTTTGAGTTCACTGTGTGAGAAAAGATCACAAAGAATGTAATTCATGCACCTTATTAAGGTTTGATTCACAAAAGATACTGTGCATGTTGATTTTACAGAGCAGGCAGCACACTTAATGTTTGTCTCAGCGTGTCGTGTGTTAATTGTGTAGGACTTCCCTCAGCTTACAGTAACACCTTTAAGTTTGAGTATCTGTTAACCACTCACCACAGCATCGATGTCTCTGGGACTGACGTACTGCGACAACACCTTGTAGTCGTCCGGAGACATCGGCATCATGTTGTCCTGCAGTCTGGACGGATGTCTGGACAGAAGAACGTTGGATATTAACTCCGGTTAATCTGTTAGTCGATAAATATGTCACATGAATTATCACAAAAACTTTAACTTACACTTCTGAGACTGATATGAGCTCCGTCTTCATGTAGCCGGTCTTGTCCGGATCATTCTCCACATCCATGGGCTCCGCAGCTGAAAGTCAGTTTAAAACGTTAAAAAACTCAATGAAGTTTGGTGCGAAAATGCAGAACTGTTATTGGGTAAATAAAATAGATGCATCGAGTTCTGTAATCAGTGTGGTACTTCTTTGGAACTTTTACTCAAAGTAAAAGTTCCACTGAAGAGCCATTTTTCACTGGGGTTATCGTGACTTACACGGCAATACGAAAAGGTGTATTCTTCATTTGATTTGATATGTTCTAATGTACATGAACGGGCTTTGCTGACTTACTCTCTGAGGGTTTGGGGTAGTACTTCCCGAACGCCTTGTCCTTGGGGATGTCGGGGTAGAGGAAGCGCAGCGGGTTCTCGGGGATGTTCTCGGCGGCCATCACCTTGTAGGTTCGGATGATGTCGGGCAGAGAGACGGCGGTCAGCTCCTTCTTTGTGTACGGCTCCACCGAGTGGAAGAGCGGCTTGTCTGGGTTCATAGAGAGACATTAAATCATTAGTAATTCATCTTAACGTGCATCATCTGACCACAAACAATCTAATAACAAAAAAAGTATCTGTGACTGATCTGAACGTTTTTAACTTTCTGAAGTGAAGATTTGTTTAAGTCTATGTAATATGCATAAGGACCTTTAACCCTCTGAACCATACATTGAAGGCATGTTTTATAAAAAAAACAAAACAATAATTGCCATATTGTTTAGCCATAAAATGTAAAAACTGAAATCATTATTGGACTGAAAATCTGATGGTCCTTGAACAAATCGTGACAAACCAAATCCAAGGCAATGATATTTCATAATAATCCCTTTATTCTGTAAGTTTTGTTCAAAATTTCGCCAAAAATAAACCATTTGCATTAACCAGATTCTGTAAAAAATATTAAATTCTGTGCGCTTTAGCGCAACTGTGATGCCATGAATGACTCAGCTGAGAACAGCAACATGACAAAAATTAATTGAATCTTTTATGTAAACAAATGATCACATAAACTGTGTTATACTGCCAAAAAGACATGTTTGAGCTAGCCTTGTACTGTTTCCATTAAGCTGCAGGACCTATAGATTGCAGTGAAAAAAAATAGGTCATAGTGAGTAAAATTTGGAGGATTTGTTACATCAGCGTCATTTCCTTCGACACCACTAAGGAAAAAGACAATTTGTCTAAATTTGTCTGAAATCCGTTTTTTTTTTTTTTTGGCTTAAACAACCCAACCTGTTATTGGATCCTTCATAAGGCAGCAGGGACACTCACACTTGAGCTCACCGTGGACGTCGTGTTCGATCCAGGTGAAGGTGATGGCTCCCTCCCTGCTGCTCTCACTGAAGCGCAGCAGGAAGGTGCCGGGACACCTGTTGGTCAGCAGAAACTTCTCCCTCTCCTTACTGATGAAGCCCATGATGGAGCTGCAGACAGACGCAACCAAGTGCATTTATTCAGGTACTTACATACGTGTTCAAGTGCAGCTGATACGATCAGTTGACTGAGAGGAAAAATCAATTAAATCTATTTTGATTGTTCAAACTATTTTTTATATAAAGACATTTAATGGTTACAGTTTCAACAATTTGAAAATGTGATACTTTCTCCTTCAACAATTAATAGTAATTTATTCAATTTATTATTTATATTCTGCTGTATTTGTTTTGGATTTTTTTGTTTTTTAAAATTAACGTAAAAATGTGTTTTAATTTATTTTCTTATTTTTTATTAATTATATTGGATTTTTCCTATTTATAATAAATGTAAAAATATTGTTTTTATTATTCCATTTAATTTGACTATTTTTATTATTGTAAATTAGTTTTATCTTTATTATTTTTGTGTATTATTGTACTGCATTTTGTTGATTTGTAAAAAATGTCACTGTACCTTTTATTTTGTATTTGTTATATTTATTTTAATGGGTTTTTATTGAAATTTTGAATTATATTTAATTGTATTGTAAAAATGTAATTATATTTTTCATACAACTTTTTTGTATTTTGTATAATTCTACTCTATTGTTACTTTTTTATTATGTAAATTGTATTGTATATGTTATAATTTGATTTACTTCGTATCATTAAAGAGACACTTTGTTCTACTGAATGTTGTGTAATTCATCAATATTGCTTATAGGCAAAATGCTGCCTCACACCCCAGCAGGAGGATTGTTTTGAACCTTTTACACTATTATCCTATATTTTCAAAGTATTTCTCACTCACCCGTCGTTCCAGAGGGAGAGCAGGTGTCTTTTGATCAGATCCAGGATTCCTTCGATCCACAGCCAGAAGGGGAAAGTTTTCTCATTGGCACCCTGCTGCTGGACAAAAGAAAAGGTGTTTAGTTTAGCAAAGACACTGACAGTGACAGTGAAGGAATCCAATAATAAAGTTAGACATGATTTTTTTTTTTTTTAAAGTACTTTTTAAAGTAACAGTGGCTCACTTTGCAGAACTTGGTCCAGGGGATTTGTCCCTCTGGGTTCCTCTGAGCTTTAGCTCCTGCAGAAAAACACAGAGGTTTTAACATTTACACTTTACACTAAAAGCAAAAAATCGGTGTGTATCAGGGTTAAAAGTTACCGAGCAGCTTGTCAGCCAGCATGTTGAGCTGCTCCTGGTTCAGGCCTCGCTTGGTGACGGAAGAGAACTGCCAGCTGAGCACCTCAGACAGCTGAGACCACTTGGCCGTCGGAGGGGTGAGGAAGAACTTCAGATTCTGAGGACGAGGAGAGAAACTTTAATCAAACCTGAAGCGAGCAGCAGGACGACTTTCTGTGCAGCGAATGAGAAGTTTAGGTTAAAATAGAAAGATTTCTAAAATAAAAATTGAAATTAAGAGGTAGCAATAAGGACATTAGAATTGTAAAAAAGAAAGAAAAAAAAAAGTATAAATTAAATAATTAAAACTGAAGTAGAATAGAGACTAAAAGGATAATACAATTCTCAGTATAATAGTTATAAAAGAAATCAATAAATAAAAAATAAAAAAATTTAAAAAATGGGTAGCAATAGGGATATAAAAATTGTATGTAAATAAATAAATATAAAGTAAATAAAGCAAGTTAAAAAAAAAAGTTAGCAACAAAGAAATTTCACTAAAATGAATAAATAAAATACTCGGCACAAAATAAATAAACTGAAACACAAAAATAGCAATAGGGTATACAAATTTGAGGATAAAATTATAAATAAAAAAATTAATAAAATGAAAAGGAAAAACCTGAGCATTGAAACTCACCTTGGGCTCCGTGGTCAGCATGTTGTACCAGAGGATGGAGGCCCAGCCGCTGGGCAGCTGACAGACGTTGGAGATGACCACGACAGGCAGAGACATGGCCTACAACAACAACAACAACAACGACGTCAGGAAGTAAACATGAAAGGAGTCGGATACAAATTAAGAGTGAATCATATTTTCTGTCTTCTAATCTCACCTCCAGTTTGATGTTGAGTCCGGACTGGTTGAGCTGCAGCTCGGACTCGAAACTCAGCGAGTGAAGCTCCTCTGTGACGATCAGAGGACCCTGAACACACACACACACACACACACTCAGCCTACACAAAACTACAACACAAAACACTTTATGTTTCACAAAACGTTTTGTCACTATTTATGATGTTTTAGGTATTGATTTTTTTATTTGGAAGGGTTTAGTCTAAAAAACCATTTTAAAAAAACCTTCAGATTGGATAACATTTTTAGCTTAAAAAGGGAATTTAAATAAATAAATAAAACACCTTATTGCTCAGTAAAAATGAAATATAAATAGACAAGAGATAGCATTAAAAGATATAAGTACAAAATCATGAATGCAAAATTAGTAATAATAAAAACTAAAATAAAAAGTGATGAGGATACTAAAATCCTAAGAAGTAATAAAGAATAAGTAAAAAATTTATGAAAATGAATAAAATTAAATGGAGAGAGCAATAAGGACAATAGTAAAAGTTATAAAATATATATGAGTAAAATAAAAAACAAAAATAAATAAATACAAACAAAACTAACTATATTTTATCCCCTTATCTCAGGTTAATTTTAATGAATGTATTTCTAATAACATCAGCAGAATCAATGAGACTTTTACCTCGTTTGTTCGGTTCCCTGCAACTTTCTGCTCTTTCAGTTGCTGCGTGAAGAAAAGAAGTTGGAGAAAAAAAGGTTTTTACCGTTTTGTGTTGTAAAAGCTATCCAGCATGTCGTTTTTCTTTGTTTACATTTAGTTTTGTGTGTTTTTTAGTTTGAGTTTTAACTTTAAAAATTCTCCCGTGTTTAAGTTTTCTATTCTAATCTATGACAAGATATAAAAATGAAACCTCCACAACCGGACTTCCTTTTTTATAGAGGAATAAAAGATAAATGTATAAAAGTTACCAAATGTCTGAACTCTGCTGCCAGGCTGCCGTTTGACTCCTCCATGTTCATCACTTTGGTGTTTGTTCCCAAAATATTGAACTTCCGAAATCTGACAACAGACACAGCAATAATAGTAATAATAATAATAATAGATGTTTAAATGTTGTGGAAGTGTTCTTTTTTACAATACGAATCTATATAATATATATAGGAATGCACGTTAAAGTTGTTTTTTTAGACGTACCCTTTCTTCTCCGTCACGTCTCTGAGGAACAACAGAGGATTTATTAAACAACGTGTTCAAACAAACGCAGCAACAGTTTTCAGCAGGTTTCATGAACTCTTGAACGCAGCTTACTTATCAAACAGGGCCTTGACTTTGAGCTGGTAGTTGAACTCCTGCAACTTCACCAGGAACCTGAAACAGAAACAAAGAGATTCAGACAGTTTAACAAAAGCAGAAACTTAAAAAAATATCACGACTTTTTCAACTCTTCGAAGAAAAAGTTACCAAATAGAAGCTCATTTTAATATTTTACACTAACCTGATCCTGTAAAACAAAAAACACTAAATTCTATTTTTTATAATCCCCCAAATGCACAGTAGATCATAGACAGATTAAATAAATAAATAATCTTCATTTCTCCTTCTTTCTGTTGTTGAACGGATCATAAGTGATGGGCGCTTATGCCAAGTTACCAAATAGAAGATTACTATTGTGACATTTCATCCAAACGTCTCATTTAAAATATGTCCAAAAATAATAACAGTGTAAAAAAAAACTTAAATTCTGCACTCCTGAGCAATACAGTGAAGCCATGATTGATTCTGCTGAGACTAAAAGTCACATAACAAACATTCAGAGACACTTCGACAGAAAAACAAAGTTTTGTGTGTGTTTTGTTTCTTACCTGAGTTTCACTGTGAACTGGACGCCTGTTTTCAGCACCAGGGGTCTCTGGGGGTGGGTGGGCATGCAGGGCTGCCTCTCCACAACCAGAGAGCTACACACACACACACATTATTTTTAAGTCTGAAGCCGAAAAACAGGATTCCAAACTGATAATCAAGGAAAAAGGTGATGGATGACGTGTGTGTGGGAGTTTTCCTACTTGGAGAGCAGGTTCTTGAGGAGCTCCAGAGCTCGGGCCTCCAGGTGCGCCTTGGTCCGTGTGATGGGGTCGCTGTCGTAGGTGAACTTCTGCTCCAACTCCTGCAGCTTCTTCAGGTGCTGACGAACCTGCTGGAGACTCTCTGCGACAGCCGTGAACCTGACGGAGGAGGAGGAGGACTATGGTGAGAAGGAGGATGAGGAACCTTTTTGTTTTCTTTGAAGGCTGTTGGACGACAGGTGGTCTCACCAGTTCTGCACTTGGTCCACGCAGGCGTTGGGCGGGCCCCCGATGCAGGCGATCTGCTGCCGCTGCTTCCACTCCGGCAGCTCCTCGGAGATCAGGTCCGACAGCAGCGCCTGGGTGACGCTCAGGAGGTCGTTCAGCTGCGACACCACGTCCTGAAAAGAAGAAACGGCGGAGAAAACTCAAACATTTTGGCTTTTCCTTCAGGCGACTTCACAAAGTGCTGGATCAGTTTTTCAGGGATCGCGTCGTGTCCGTCTGCTCACCTGACGTTTGGCTTTCAGGTCGAAGCACATGCTGCCAACCGTCATCTTCTCCTTCTCCAGCTCCTTCGCCGTCATGCCGTTCACTTCATTCTCTACAGACACAAACAAAACCTTTAAACCTTAAAGAGGTGAGCTTGTGTGAGGTAAAGCTGTAATGGCCAGTTAATGTATTTAATGGCTGCATCTAATATCCTTTATATTTTCAAACTAAAATCAACAGGATTTACTGTGTATATAGTAAACAAATTATCTCTTGTAATTTTCCTTATGATGGTGCATTTTTGACCTTTTCTATGCCTGAGATTGTAACAAATTAAGTCCTTTTAAACAGTTTAAATATCTTTAAAGTAGCAATAGGTCAACACATGCAGCCAAAATGCTTTAGAAGAATGCTTCCTATGATTTTTATTTTAATTAACAAGCTGTTTTTGTGCATCCTTATTCTATTCTACGCCCTTTAAATCTAAATTAAGCTTCACAAACTGTCTTTTTTTACACACTTTCTTGCTGTAATTAATGATATGAATAAGTATTTATCCATCTAAAGCTCAATAACACACCTTTACATTGTCCACAATACCTGATTTTAACTTCACTTTGGCCATTGACATTTTTCTCACCTCTGTTCTTCAGGGTGTTCACTTTGAAGTCGTACTCGTCCTGCAGGTCTTCTAGGTTCTTAATTTTCTGATCTGCCACCTGAAGAAGAAGATTTGAGGAGAAACTGGATCAATAAATGATCATTTATTAGCAGTAGAGGAAGACAAAGCTCACCGTAACACACCAAACACTGTTCAGTCTTTACATTTTAACTGTAAATCCATGTTTTTTTTTACCTGAACTCTGTCTTTCATCTCCTTCACTTTGTTGTCCAGCTTCTGTTTCTCCACCACCATGGCCGACACCGTCCCCTCGCCGCCCTGCTGCACACAACGGGGTAAGAACGGGGTTTTACTTTGGGACAGTTACTTGTGAAGATTTTAAAGAAAATTCCCCAAAAATCTATTTCAAATTAAACGTTTATGATGAATTGCATAATTGTTTGTAGATCGATTTTGCATTTTTGTGCATTCTGCTCTCTAGCTAAATATTTTAATAAAAAAAAAACAACATATTGCGGTCAATTAAAAAAATAACTGAAAACAATGAATATATAAAATAAATATAATACAATGGCATGATGTTAGAATATATATAATTATGATATTTATTAAATGTTTTGCTATTTAAATATTCATTTTAACATAACTTATTCCAAAAAATAACTACAATTATAATATACATACAATGACCAAAAAACAACACAAACACAAACAATCTCACAAAGAAAAAATAAACCTGATATTTACCCTTAAAATAAAATAAAAATCTGCACAAAGAGGTTTTACCTCGGTGGTCTTGGCGCTGGCCAGGATCTTCTGCTCCTCCTTCAGGTTTCTGGAGATGATCATGGCCATGTGGACTGGATCCTCCTGGAACCGATCCTGCAGGGAAATGTAAGGAGTTAAAACTAGGACCAACACACACTACACGAGGATTAAAGTCTCTGGATCCGACTGGATTCGGACCTGCAGGTTCCTCTTGATCTTGCGGATGTTGTGCTGCAGCAGGAAGTTGTTCTCCAGCGCGAAGCGGCTGTGCTGGTCGTCCAGCTGAGCCAGGAGGTCGTGAAAGCGAACGGTGGCCAGAGAGTCCTGAATGGCCACCGTGTCCCTGAAGAGGCAGAGGACACACTCACTCACACTGCACACAACTATTCTCATTCATCGACTATATCATTGATTTTATAGGCTTTATAAAATGCACAGTCCAAAAGGTATTTAATTTCTAATTATATAAAACAGAAAAATTACTGGAAAAAGTGAGAAAAAAAAGAAAAAAGATAGATACTTAAGTAAAAGTACAAATAACAATAAAGTCAAGTAATTGTATTCCTTCTGTTTTTATTATGTAAAATGTCTTATAGTACCTTTTAAATCGCTACACTAATAAATGTGTTATTTTTATTATTATTATTGGAATAAAGAGGACAATATTCTCTAAAATGTTGTGAAGTAGTAATTAAAAAAAGAAGTACAAATTGACCTTCCAAGGATTATTTCCATGATTGACTAATCTGCCTAATTATTCATGATTGGTTGATAAAATATGTTTAAATCATTCCACAGATCGAAAACTGACCTCTGCAAATATCTTGTTTTGTCCAACCAATAATTCAACATTTAAAAAAAAATTCAATTTACAGTTTGGAACCATTTCAGCACGTTTTGTGCAGTAAAACATCATTTAAAAAATATGCTGATAAGTTAAAAAAAGATCTTTTGTTTACCAGTCGATGCTCTCGATCCACTTGCTCAGGTACTGTCGGATGTCCATGGGGAACGAGTCATCGTACAGCTGGTCCACCTGCTCCAGGTACTTGCAGTCCAGCATCTGGAGCTGGCACCACTGCGCCATCTTCTGGTGAGTGAGAGAACAGCAGCAGCTTCATCAGGGACGCAGGGCGACAACTTTTAGGTTTGTTAGAATAAAAACTGGAGCCTACACAGTGCTGCTGTAACAGTCGGTGATGGGATGTAACTAAGTACATTTACTCAATTACTGTGCTTAATTTAAAATATTTGTATTTTCTATGAGCCCTTTGTTTACATGCCACTAGACAAATATTGTAAAATTTTAATCTGTCACTGTAAAAAAAAAAAGAAAAGAAAAAGTTTACAGATTAAGGTTGTACATGCCGTATGTAATGGTAAAACCTAAAAAAAAAAAGTCTGTTCTGCAAATTTCTGTTTCGAGCTGACGTACGGAATAAATGCTGACACCAATATATTTGTGATTAAGTAACTTCAGCTTATAGATATATAACTGGACACTGATTTACTCGTTGGGCTGTAGTTTAAACAACAAATCCTCCTTTAAAAAAAAAACAAACTCATAAAATATCTAATACTGTAATTTAATTGATTTCTTACATTCTATGATACTACTGTTAATTTGATTACTTAAGATCTATAATACAGAAATATGCATATTTTGATGTGTTTAGTCACCGTTTGCCTCTGCAGTCTCCCAGTGTTCCCACATCAATCCGACAAGTTTCATGCAATCACTAAAGCCATTTTATATATAAAAGAATATTACAATAATTTGATATTCTAATATGTTTTCTACCCTTCTTCTCTCGTTGTGGAGTTTGAAAAATAATGTTTTGCACAGATTTGAACCCTGCAGTTTGTTTATAGAGCGAGAAACTCCTAATCAGAAATGCTGACTGCAGCATCTTTATGGGCTTCTCCTTTTACTGTGAAGTTGCATTTACTGTCAGCACGAAAGTCGAACATCTGACACTTTAGAGTGCTATTTTGATGTGGAAAAAGCAGGATAAATAATTAACAGCATTTGAAAGAAAGATGTTGATTGAGCCATTCTTAAATTTCCAAAGATGGAGCTAGTTTCACAGATTTACCACAGCTGCTTCATAAAGCCTTGTTGTCCAGCTAAACTATAAAATTGAAGGTTATTATTGCATGAAACCCTGCTTTTTAATATTCAAACTCAACATTAATATAGTTATTTTCATTGTAAGCAAGCAAAGGTGAGTGTAGGTAGAGAACTCCATAGGTTTCGTTTTCCCCACTGCTATCACTCTCCTCCCAAAGATCAATCTAAAAACAACCGCAGCAGAAATCCTCCCTGAACCCACCTTGCCTTACAGATTTTCGCAAACCAGAATCCGTCCAGAAATGTGACTTCTTAAGAATTTCTTTAGTGGTGCTGTTAATACCAGCGTGATAGAAAAATGTATTTCCCTTTATCTAAATATGTATTTTTCACTGGTGATTTCGGCTTAGATGAAACTCACCTGGTGTAACATATTAGATTAAATTACCACACCTGGGACAGGTTGGTAGTTAATAGCTAACTTTTCAAACTGCAAGTGATGGGCAGTAACGGAATAAGTAAACCCGTTTATAAAGATTATTTTAGATTTAAATAACTTCTGCTTAGTATAGCGAATAAACAAGTACAAGTTGGCAACGTTAAAATGGCATTTACTGTTTAACAAAGAGCCGTTTTTCGTTTAAAGTTCTAATGAGCTCATTTTTGTAGGTCAGTCTGGCTTCAAGTACAGTAACCGCTAAGTTTACCATAATATTGACAACACGTAGCTCACTTGGGCTATATTAAGTCACTTCATGAATACATTGGTAATTAAACTTACCTTCAACGTTGAATAAACGTGTACAATATTACACAGAAATGTAATTATTTCCAAAAAGGTTTTATCCCGAATTGTGCAACGACTGTGCTAGGCAGCTGCTTATTTCTGGTAATGTAAGTGTACGGAAACAGCGTCAGCCAATCATCACTTAAGGATCGCAACATTTGCCCGCCCCTTTGCTTATGATAGCCAATCAGAACGATGAAAACCGGCCGTTCTGCCAGTTAGCAAGCTCACCCATAATAACAATTATAAACAGTGTATTTTTTGTGTATTTTGTCGTAATATGAGCCCAAGATCAAGAATAAACAAGTGTAAACAATTTTTCGTAAACTTTAAGGGTTTCAAACTATATGGAAAATATTTAAAATATAATTAAGAGCAAAATCATGTCGTTTCCGGGGGAGGGAAGCCGATGAGCAGAAGAGCTTACAGTAACCACGTGTTTTCAGAGAAAGAGAAAGTAACTGGAACACCTACAACTCTGAAACTGAAACTTAACTCATCATAAAACATTATGCACCTTCTTACAAAATAAAATAAGAAAATAATTTCTAAAAAAATATGTGATTGGAAAATAAGACTTTATTTATCAACAACAAATGTTGGACAATTAAAAAAAGGAAAGAAATAAACACTTTTTTTCTACGTTTGTCAAACTTGCCCCCATAACAATAATAATATAACATTATATATGCATAATGATTCCCAACATTGCTGTGGGACACCTCTAATGGTTAACATGGTAGATCTGAGGAGTTTGCAAAGTGATAAACAAGCTAGAAAACAACAAAACACTTAATTTTGCTTCCAAATTTTGCACTTTTATAAGTTTTGTGCTTACACATGGTACAGGAAAATCTGGATATTTTGTTCAATAGTACAAGAAATAACAGAAATATTAATCAACAATACAGGAAAAATTGGAACAATTTAAATATGCGTTCACGCCTGTTATTTTTCCACATCAAAACATGATAAAACAAATGCGTCATAATGCTGTTATTCATGCGTATATATGAGTAATAATGAAACCAACCTGACACTTCAAAGTATTTGTACAAATCTAGACATTTAAAGTTGATTATTCATACACAGAGTGCAGAAACCACAAAGATAACATCTTTTGCAGATATCTAGAGCACACAGATGCATAAAGCAGGAAATGCAGAGAACATAAAAGTCATGTTCTTTTTACTTTGGCTTGGAAACATTTGGCACCACCTGGTGGCAGAAATAAATAACTATTTTTTAACATCTTTAAGGAGATTATTACACAGAACTGTTTGGGTTTGACAGTTTACATCTCCTGTGTGAAGCAGATTTCATAAAACATTGATAGCAGAACACTTGAGAGAGAAAAACATCTTTAAAGGACTCTCGTATTTAGAACTACTTATACTTTATAAGCACATACTTTCTTTTGGCCATTTTCCAATGCATGCAATCGCTGGTTCCAGTCTATTTCTGCAATATTTTGCAAAAAACTCAACTTGCACAAACTTTAAACATCCTTGAAATAAGTGTGCAATCACAGTGAACAATGTGACATGTTTATTATTGATAATATGGCAGTAAAGTCACATGTTAATGCAAGTAAATGCAACAATTACTCTCTAACCGTTGATGATTTTAAGACACAAAGATGCATCAAAGAGAGTGAAGATTTTACCCTCGAAACTGACATTTTCATGTGATTGTCAGTGTTTTTAAAGTTATTGCACATTTAAATTTGTTTTTTTTTAGTTGTAAACTAAACCGTCCTGTCATGAAACACATCACTGCTTGTGTTAATACTGACATTTCTTACAAAATGTATAAAAATCAGCATTTTATGGTTTAAAAATGGCGCAACATCCCCTTAACTGTTTTAAATCAGCCAGAGTTGACTGTTTTTTTACATATCCATGTCATCAAAGTTTTTTTTAAAGGATTAAGGATCAGAGAAACAGCAGCATTTTCTAAAAGCATCCTCAACTTTCTACTTCAGCTTGCAGAAATGCATCACAGAACAAAAATCCATCAAAATCTGCTTCTTTCAATATCTCTGTTTGCTATAGTAACAATTTTAAATCAGAATATATCCAAATATCTACCTTAACATGTCATCTTTATGGACATTTAAAATGTCACGACATGGCTTAATGCTCCTTTTTAAAAGTGAAAATCTTTGTTTTTTGTGGACTCATTTTCCTTATCTGAAGTAACCTGTCATGTTTATAGAAATGAGCAAAACAAATGACCCCCAAATAACATGGATGGACAATTTGTTCACTGCAGAACCACGAATGTGAAGCTGTGTTATTCGTGGACGTCCTGTTCTAACAGCAGAACAAAGACTTTTGGGTCAGAAACCCCCTGTGAAGCACAACAACAATCAGCACATCTGCATCGAGATCAAACCTCCCTCTGTGATCACAGTTCCTGCCCTCACATTGTAACTGTTTTTTACAATGTTTTACCAGTCAGTGATGGATTTCAGATCTGAAACAGCCCTTTATATAAAGACAGACTCTGCTTTTCTTAAGGTTTTTTGCTCCATGGAAGGAAAGTAAGGGTTAAAGTTTGAGTTGAGACATCTGGTTTTGGTCTGAAGCCAAGCATATCATCCCATGTCGGATCCCACAGGGTCGATTTCAGGCTGTTCCATTCACTGTGCATACTTGGACCTCAGAAAAACAACTGACTATAATTCTTAATTAAACCTCCATGAGTAATGAACCAGGAGGAGGAGCTTGTTTTGACCTTTTGGCCCGAAAAAGTGAAGCCAAAGCAGAAGTGCCTTAAAACCTGCATTCTTTCTAACGGCCAGCAGGGGGCGACTCCACTGGCTGCAAAAAGAAGTCACTACTCACTTGATTTATGACCTCAGTAAACATTCTCAAAATTAGTTTATGGTCTCAATTGCTAGTTTCAAGTCATCTTTAATACAGTATTATGTTCATTTTGTAAAAATGGCCCCACTTAAAGTACAATAGATGATAAAGCAAGGTAGGCGTTTATTAGAACTTTGAGCCCTTCAAAGTGTGTTTTCACTTCACCAAAGTTAACTGTGACATGGACACACTGGAGCAGGAGGTGGAGAGATGCACTGTCAAGATGTTCGAGACCATCATGAATTGCCCGGATCATCCGGTATAATCCGGTATAACCCAAGTCTGCCCACAACTCGCCAACACATGCATGTTCTACATCAGTTTTCTTCAAGAATTGAAGGTGAGACATGGTGAGAAATGTATGAGAAATGCTTATTTTAGGGTATTCCTTTAAGTTCTTCTTGATCCTGCGGATGTGAAGTGCATGCAAGCTACAAAACATGAGGCAAAACGGCAGAGAAGAAGAAAAAACATGATCAAAAATCCCTGCAACCTTTTTGGACGTCTGATATGAAGAAGAACTCACAGGGGTACCTTTAAGATTTGATTGGCAGTTTGCATGATTGACGGGTCTCTCGTCACGTTTTGTTGTGCTGGCCGTCAGCTCACTACACACATTCATGACAGTGTAAGGAGAGACAGGGCAGCAGTCTCAGAGTAAGAACATTGCGACAGCTTTTCCTCGGTCACAGTTGAGAACAGATCACAGCGAGGAGTTTGCAAACAAGCCTCGGGGACGATCTGTCAGCTCAGAGTCATCCAGTTCATGTTTTTCAAAATAATGGAAGACGCCCTGCAGGGTTTGTTCTGGTCAAGGCTCAAATCAGGACACGTTTTCATAAGACAGGAGGCTGGGCCAAAAAGTCTGAATCAGAAAGTTAGATAAGACGTCAACAAAATGTCTCTCTCACTGTAATGTCTAAGGACTTTATATTTTAAGATTATTAGATTATTTAAGAATTTCTGTGATCTATTTCTTCAGAATAAAACGTCCTGTTTCTATGTTTGTACTTGGATAAAAGCACAAAGTGTCCTGTCCTTGAGGATTCTCCTCGCCCGTCTTTCGTTGATAGGATGCTTCTGGGTCTAACTTTAGATTTTTGGACAAAATGTTGGATATTTTGTACAATTTTTGCCATGAAAAACAAGTCCATGTCCCGCAGATGCCTGGGTTTCCTCAGGAGCAGCCGCAGTGGTCGACCACCATGGACGGGATCTTCCCGTAGATGATCTGCTCCTTGCGGTTGAAGTAGAGCATGTTGATGGGCGACATCTTGGTCGGCGTGCAGCAGGGCCCCGCCGTGCCTCGGGGGTTGGCCTTGTTCACCAGGTGCGCGTGCGGGTACTGCTGCAAGTGCATGAACTCGCACTCTCCGGAGCAGTAGTTGGCCCGGTAGCGTTTTGGCGCGATGATCCAGTCCCAGCCGAACTCCTCGAAGTCGACTGTGAGCGGGTAGCGGCAGCAGCGGGTTTCTGCAGACTCCTCGTCGCAGTTGAGGCCGGAGTCGCGACGGGATCTCTTGGGGCTGTCTAGGATCTTCACTTCGATGAACGGTTGCTGAAAAGGAAGTGAAATAATAGACCTAGCTTTAGACGAGAGCGCACTGCTAATCAAGATACCTTCATCCAAGATTAACGTATAAAACTTCTAACCAAAAACCAAATCTGATCTCCAGGAAACTTCTTGAAGTTGATTTGTGTCGCACTCACCAGTCCTTCCTCTCCAGGCTCCACGGATGTGACGGCCAGATCTTCTCCGTTCGAGTCGTATGCGTTGATCTCGATCCCGTAGTTGGTTTCCGGCTGACGCAGCCAGGCCTGCAGCACAGACTTGATGTCGATGCTCTGCCAGGAGCTGGCGCCGGCGTCGGTGTCGATCTTCAGGGAGCGGACTCCGACCCGGGTGTTGTTCCCCTCCTTCCCGAGCTTGAGGCGGGAGATCTGCAGGAAGACGGTGGTGACCATGTCAGCGGGCCGCAGGTGGACCCACAGCTGAGCGCGCAGGATGTTCTTGGGTTGGATCTTCGGACTGAGGCTGAACAGACAACAGGAGGACAACTCGTCCCGGGCGATTGGGTTAGCTGCAAGAAATCAGTCACAGTATCACAAACAATTTCAAATGCAGGTAATTATTTCTTTGACCCCTGACCTTTCCTCTATTACCACCATCAGGACAGAATCAATTCTTTAAACGTACATATGTGAAGATGTGTTCTTATTTTGGGTGTATTCTTAGGTAACAACAAAATCTGGGGTTCGGTGCCTTCAAGGACACTTCAGTCCTTGACCTGTCAGTCCTGGGATTTGAACCAGCGACCCTGCGGTTACAAGCCCCTGCATGCTATGACACGTTTGTAGAAAATTAAAGTATTAGCATTTTCTTTAATTACACAGTTATATAATATGATGCAATTTAAATCAAAAATATTATTTTGGAATATTATTATTTTACAAAGCAATATAGTATTTTAAAATAAATAAAATGATTAAAACAGAAATAAAAACGACACTAATACTTAAATTCACATCAGTTGAAAGTTGAGAAACATGGCATTCAATACTTCAATAGTTCTGCAGTAAAAGTACAAAAAAAGACTTATGATTAATTATGATTCTGATTGATATCTTAAAGAAATGATCTATAAAATAACTTATTAACTTATTGTATTATTAAAAATATTATAAATGATAGAAATATTGTGTATGTTGTAATTTAAATGCCATATTATATAACTGAAATAAAAAAAAACTATCACCGCTGCAATTTAAAAAAAGAAAGAAAGAAAAGGTTATTGCAAGTGATATAAACTTTTAATGAATAATGTTTGTTTCTTAGTCTGCAGAGTACCAAGGAACTAAATATTTCAGATAAATGTAGTGGAGGAAAAGTACAACATTTTCCTCTGATCTGTGTTGAAATAAAAGTAGAATAAAATGGAAATACTACATCAAATCTGTAGTATATTCATGTTATATTCAACCATTGCCTAATCCAAGTAAACATATTGTGTGATAAATGTTTTTATTTAATT
>CAFUXE010000734.1:18954-29834 GCA_903364295.1 Serranus cabrilla
AGGGTCTGACCAAAAATACCACCAACCCCTCCTCTCCTCTGCACACACACACACATACACACACACACAGGCGCTGTTAAATTATGCAAAAAGGCCATTCAACAAATATGGCCCTCACAACACAAGAGTCGGGTTATTCTGACATTTCCCCTACATTTCTTGTTTTTTTTCTCTTCCTCTACTCTCGATGTGAGTAAGACCCCGAGATAAACCCCTGAACAAGTATCAAGTTATCAAGTTGCACCAACCTTTTGTAATAAGAGTATTTTGTCTAATCCCAAATTGCAGTTGAATTTTCTTAATGCTGAGCTGGTAAAGCCTGGGATTAGGCGGCGAGGAGAGGAGGGGGAAAAGTTTTGTCCCTTCAGCCGGCAGGATTGGAAGCGGGGATCTGCGGGGATGTTGTCGGTGCTTATTAAAACGATGATGCATAAAACACAGTGCTGTCGGAGCCCCGGCGCTGCACGCAGAGACCCGGGCTCCCTCAGGTGCAGTTTTTTGGACGGCGGCGGGGGAAAAGGAAGTAATGCAAGAGGCCGAGCGGCGCTCAGCACCTGTGAGGTGAGGCCAGGAGACATCAAAGCTCAGGAGATAATCCATTCAGCTGAAGGATCCTCAGCTGCACAGCAGCGCCGAGGCACCGCCGCCTTTTACGCAGCGCGTCGCTCTTTATTCACCGAAAAATAGGAAACTGACTCCAAATGTTTTTCACTCCTTCTGCTCCAACAGGAGCATTAAAGACGCCCGAGTGATGCTGCGGAGGTAAGACAGCTCTCCACCTGTCATTTTATTCTCTATCCTTTCCAAAAAAGAATACAGAAAATGTTAAAAATATTGGATTTATCCGCTGAAATGATTGGTTTTATTATGTCTACAGCGATTTTAAATAAGGGGAATGTGGCTACTGGATTTAAAAGAGAAAGAAACATCAAAACTTTTGGTCAAATTCTGGAGTCAAAGTTAAGTTTTACGCATCAACATTTCTAAAATAAACCAGCTTTAAAAGAATACAGAAATAATTTAACTATTTATATAACAACTTTTGATCTATGTAGAAGTGGAAGGTGTTGTGATTAATTTTAAAGGTTTCCCACACACACACACACACTGAGCAAAAAAAAAAAAAACCGTCCTTCACCGTTTTGGCTCTTTGCTTTTTCTCCTGCAGATTACAGACCCCTCGTGATAAATGCTGCTATAATACAAACTAAAACAAAGCGCCTCGGGGGACGTAGAGTGCGTAATGTGCACGTACAGTCCGGTCCCAAGCAGAGAAGAAGCGAATCAGCAAATTAATTTGAAAGTATTAGAAAGGCCGGGGAGGACGTCTGCTGTCACAACCTATTTTCCTGCTTTAATCGGGGATGGGAGGCTGCCTGCAGGGATGGTGCGGAGGTGCAGACATCCTTTTTTATTGCAGGGACATTTTTTACATCTTTAGTTTGGCACCAGAAAAGTCGTGCAGGAAAAAAAAATGCACATTTGAAGTGGTGGAGTATTTTTTTTTCCTGCTCTAAATATGGACAGTTTTTCAGTCCTGGTTGCGGGTGACCGAGCCTCTCCGGCTCTGCCCCCCGTCTCCAGAGCGCACAGAAGCGGCCCAAAGAGAGAGAGAGGAAGGGGGAAAAAACATCTGCTCGGTACAAAGTGATTTCTCTAATCTTCCTCAGAGGAACCTGCGCAGCACCGACCTCAAACAAAAAAAACGCCGAACGCCAATTTTAATTTATAAACACGCACAAGTCGCAGGGGAATTGAACAGAGCGCCGAATAATAAGCATCGCTAAACGCAACGCTCGCTGCTGAATGCAGTGATAGGGGCCACTTATGTGCAGCGCTGCAGCCAGCGGCGTGCATGCATTTCAATAAGTTTTAACGTGAAAAGAAAATCAGGAATATGGTCTGGATCATGTGGGATTGCAGGTAAAATTGACAAATTGATTAAAAGTATCGAGATGACAAGTTTAAGAAGTGTGTGTGCAATTACACAAAAAAAAACAACAAAAAAAAAACACCGATTGCATCAAAATTCAACCCTGAAATATTAGAACAATTCCGTCCAAATAATTTCAAATTAAAAGCATGCAGCTTTCAAACACAGGCCACTCGCTGCCTTTGTGGAGTATGAAATCATAAGGACTTTATTATTGAAGACTTGGGTTATGACACTGGAATAAATAAACAGATAAATGTTCAACACGTAAAGGACAACTGCACCAGATGTGGAGCTCTAAGTGATGCACGTGGAAGCATATTTCTCTTCTTCAGTATACAATAAATAGAAACCAAAAAGTTGTTGAGCAAAAAATGCACATGAAACGTGATGGTAGATTCACTTATTACAAGCAGCTTAAAAGGACAAACGGCAATAAATAATATATATATTTCTTGTTTTTGACTGCATGAATCCTGACAAAAAAAAGAAAAGAGGATTCTGGAAGCTATTGGTCAGAGCAGTGATGATAATATACAACATGAGATATTTTTTTTTGTTTTTAAACTTGATGTTTCTTTTGGTAAACTGCTTTCAAGCCAAGACAATAAAAAAAAGCAATAGGAAAAGTTAAGATTTATGCAAGATTTATGAATGCCCCCCCTCCCCCTTTTTAAGATATTTTACAAGTAAAAACTCTAAAATGAAATAATTAAAAGATACACCGTCAAGTAATGAAGTAGCTTGAAAAGACTGATATTATAACGACTCTTTTTTTTCCTTTTTAAAAGTCCGACTGAGACATCATCTCCTCAACGTGATGAGAAAAAAATCCCCCCATTACACCCAGTTTGTGCTGTACCTCACACCGGCTGCTCCACATTCAGAGAAGGCTGTGCTGCTGCTGCTTCAGAACATGCAAATATCACACAGGGTTTGCTCTCCTCTCCTACATATTTATAATACATACAAGTACCGTTCCTGGTAGAGAAAAAGGAGAATTAAAATAAAAACATCATATAGAAGTGGGACAGTTTTGAGTCAGTATAAAGTTGGTGCAAAGGCATCGCAGGGCCTCCGGACTCGGCCAACAACCACATCAGGATCCAAATAACTGATAGAAATGTCTAGGAAAGCCACTATGAAATAATAATAATATTCATAATAATAATAATAATGATACATTTCATTTATCGGCTACATTTGTTGGTTGTGTTTTTCTGACTTGACAATCATTGAAGCACACACTTCTCCTCTTTCTTGGCCATCTTTCCTTTGTTCTGCTCCAGCGTCCTCTCCAGGTGCTCGTCCTCCTCCTCGGCCCTGCGGAGGGCAAAGGTCAAAAGGTCAGATGTGTCAAGGGGGGAAACGGGGACGAGGAGGTGGAGGGTAGGTACACACACACACACGCACACACACAGAGAGACAGGTAACATATCGGTGCCACGGCAGCCGCCGCAGTGCCGCCTGCGGCGTGGCCTAGCGCCAGGGGCCGAGTGCCGACCTTTCACCCGCCTGGCACCCTGTTGGCGGGCGGTGCCGCCAATCTGGACGGGATCCCGCCCATGCAGGTGTGCAGCACGCAGGACGACTGGAACGCTACATGCTTTCACTACATCTACGGTTTCTGAACGGACATGAACAGCCGCACAAACTCCCCAAACGAGGCTGGAGACACTCAGACTTTACAGCTCAGAGAGGGACTCGGACTTGGATTGTGGGTAACTTACTGTTTCTCCTGAGCGTCCAGGTCCCGGACCAGCGCGTCCCGTTTGTTCACCAGTATGACCAGCTCATCCAGCAGCAGCTGCTCTCGTCTCTTCTGGGCCTCCGTCTTCTGCCAGTCTGCAACAGAGGAACAAACCGCTTCAGAACACGGTTGATGTTTTTACTCTAAACACTGGACGAGAAGTTTGATTTTTCTGTCCTGCTGGGAGCCTGTGATCTTCCAGTTACCTTTGGATCCTCCAGGAACAGAAATGTGCCTCTAATCAAAGTGTTTAACACCTTGGACATGGCTTCTCATCAGGTAACTGAGCCACTCTAAAGGACTACAGAGCTTCCACATGACGGACAGGTGGTCTGATCTTCTTGTTAACCTGCAGGACTGTGTGGAGACCAGTGCCATCCATGTGTAAATACACTCTGTCAGGTTGTGTGTATGTGTGTGTGTGTATGTGCAGTGAGCAAACATACTCGAAGGTTATTGTCATGTTAATGCACAGATATGTGAAGAATCCAACAGGAAAGTCCTCAATCACAATTTACTGATTCTGATTATTTAAAGTGATAAAAAAGCCACATTGTACATTTCTATTTTTTATATTTTACCTCAAAATGTTAAAAACTGAAGTTCAGTAAAATTCTCTTGGATAAAGATTAAAATCATTTTGTTTAAGATTAAAAAAATACTCTTCATTGTCTAAAAGCCAAACAGTTTGTACTTCAGCTGAATAAATAAATAAATAAACAAACAAACAGGTGAGCCCCTGACTCTCCTCTCTCAGTTCTCCAGGGTCTTTGCAGGAAGGGGCCCCACAGGGCCCCACAGGGTCCAGGTGGGACCCCCATCCAAATCCCCTCAGCCTCTCCCTGGAGGGGAGGAGGGGGGGAGCTGCCCACAGGAGAGCACTCACTCCCCCTGGGGCTCAAATATCCGCCTGGCGCCCTTGGCTCCACATTCACCCAACACCGGGGGCAGCACGCCTCCCTCCCTCCCTCCCTCCCTCCCTCCCTCACCCCCAAACAGTGCTTAAACAAATACATCATTACAATAATTTGTTTGTTTGTAAACCAGCACCTTACATCACGTAAAAGCTTCACCACATGTGCATAGATGACTTTAAAACAAACTTCACTGTTACTTCTCTCTGCAGATTATTTTGCAGCTGAAAGAGCGGCAGGAAATCTCCGGCTCAGTGTGAGAACGTGTCCCCCTCAGAAACCCTCCATCGTTTTTATATTAAAGAAAGAAAAGAAAAAAAAGGAAAGCGCTCCGTCCCAGAGAGGATTCAAACACAGCGGAGATGAGCGCAACTTCTGTTGGAGCGTAGGCAACTTCACCCCTCTATCAATATTTAACCGCCTATTGATTCGAGAATAAAAGGAATGTTGTAAAATGTCACTCCCAAAATAAGTGTAGCTTTATTAAAAATAAATATCGCCCCCCTTCTCATTGAGTCAAATTGCGGCAGTCAGGCTGTGTGTGTGTGTGTGTGTCACGCTGGGCCCAGTGTGTTTGTCCTGAAAGGTCTGCGCTCTCTTCATTGGCCCCGCTCGTCCCTTTGAAGTCGACCACAGAGCGAAATGAACACAGTCCCAATATTTGGCTCTCTACGTTCCTCTCTTCTCTTTCTTTCCCCTCTTTTTTATTCTCAGGGAAGCAAATTTACTCTCCTCAGGCTTTGTGGGGGAGTCGACAAATACTTTATAATAACTGCCAAATATGTCCAAACATGTTTCTGGAGTGTTTTTGTTCCTTTTAAACAAAAGGTTAGCTCGGGATACGGAGAAATTAAGTGTGTCAAGTGCAGAAAAAGAAGAAAAGCACATGAGTCAGCGTGTGAGTCATCATCTTTTGATAATTGTGAGACAGGAATGTGTGTGTGTGTGTGTATCCATCTCCGCCATAACTCTGCTCTCTCTCTCGACAAGGCCGGCCCACAAGAGGAAAAAAAAACTTCCCACAAAAACACAGAGAGGTATGTAAAAAAAAAAAAAAAAACCCTTCCTCTTGATCCTGCCCTCCTTATCCTTCAGAGCACATCTCAGCCAAGAAGCCAAAGTCCTGGTGGAGGTGGAGGGGGGGCACACTGCTGTCAATCACATGTCGCAGAGTCCCGCCCCCCTCATTAGGAAGGTAAACAATAAAGAGAGCCGATGAGAGACGTGACCAGGCAACACCAGAGCAGGGCAGGCTGGGTAACCAGACACCCAGGAACAAACAAAACACCCTGCAGCCACTCAGGAACCCCCCGTGCACGTAACCCCGCCTCCCCCATCAGAGAGAGAGAGAGAGAGAGGTTAAAGACTTGAAGGAGTGTGTACAACTCACATGGTGGGTGCGTATTCAGATAACCCTCGCCGTGCACGCCAACGGTAACCATGTGAGTCTGCACAAGGCACACAAGAATGCGCTGGTTCAAATCCCCATGAACCCCTCCTCCGCCCGCTCCCTCTGACGCTAAATTTATTCAAGAGAGCAAACTGCTCCAAAGCCCCGTTCTCTCAAAGCGAGGAGAGGCCGTCATACGTGCATCCATCCGTCTGTCTCTCTATTTCCTGTCTCACACACACAACAATGTGACATCAGAGGGATTTGATCCACAGCTTCATATCTGAAGAGGGAAAGGTTCTCCGGAGACTTCAGACATTTACAAACTTATTCCCCCTTCTTCTTCTTCTCTGTTTGTGGCCCTCTCTGCTCCGCTCTCTCCACCTCTTGTTCTGGTGTAAAAGGCCTCCAAAAGCTGGTTTTGGCCGAAGTCCAAGTGGAGTCAAGAGACAAAAAGTGTCACCAGAGGAGAAGAAAGTGGACAGGCGGGGCGAGGGTGAGGGGGGCAAACCTGCCTGATAAATAAAATCTATCCAACAGCAGCCAAGAGGACAACAAAAGTCTGAGGCAATTCTTGATTCAAGGCAAAAGTGTTAAAAACTTGAAAGAATCCAGCACTGACCCAATTATCAATGATTGTAATTTTGTATTTAAAATTTCCCGATAACAAGTTTTTAAAAGCCGGATGTTTCTTCTTCAGAGAGAGCTCTATTATTGTCCAAAAATAATACAAAATATGTATAAATCTAAAGCTAGAAATAGTCCCCTACAGTGCTCAGCTGTCAGGAAATATCTGAGACCTTAAAGATTTATGTTTTCAGTTCAGTAGGAGCTGATGAGACGGACAGAGCGCTATTTGTAGGCTGCAAAACAGAGCAGTCAGAAAAAAAAAGTGATATCAGGCACTTTTCTGAGTTAAGTTTTTCATCTTGAATGCATTTAGGGAGCTCCTGGTATAACACGAGGCATTTAGCAACGCAAATGCAGCAAGCATCAAGATTTGCTCTCATAAAAAACAACAACAAAAATTTGCCACAAGTGGCTTAAAAGGCGGTCTGTAAATCTGGGGTCAATAACTTCAAATCTTTGTAAAAATTGATGACAGGTGACTTTGTTTACTTAACTATAGATCAAAAATGTGTTTAATACTCTTGAAAAATGGATAAAAAGGTCGTCCAGGCGTCCCAGAATATAAGAAAACTTAACTCTATAATAAATAGCCTTTATTCTAGCGACATAATCATAAAAAACATTTTTCAACCAATGAGTGTTCATAAGAGCTTTAAACATCACAAATAGGACCCTGAAACTTTTTAGTCACCAGAATAAAGATTTCTTAGTATTTCCTTCCTCATTTGATATTTTCTCTTATATTCTTGAGTGCCTGGACTTTAAGTATTCTCCTGTTGAAGGAAGTTATTATCTTGGTTATCCACCTTCCAAACTTTTTTATGAGGCGGTAGAGTTTTTCAAACTGAAACAAGTTAGTTTATGAGACACTGAGCGAACAGGAAACCCAGTTGTAACTTTTTAAATGCCAGCAGATGCAGACAGCCCAGAAACTGAAGCATGAATCTGAAAACAAAACATCTGTTCCAGCGTACGTTACAACAACCAGCATATAATATCATGTTAGCTACACGACATGAAAAATATCTAATAGCTACGGGAATATGAGCATTTAGAGAACTTTATCTTTGTGTCACCTGAATGAAACAACACAAACAACAAACTCCCTTAAATATATTTGTAAAAAAGATGTTATTTTCCTAAATTTCCCCCCAAAACTCTGACAACTCGTGGAACGAAGCTACTTGTTATCGGCGGTTCCAGTCAACTAGCAACCCTGAAAGAGTTGGCGACATCATCAAAAGTCGCCCATGTGATAGGATTCCACAGTGCACCTAATCAATCAGGGTCTGTGGCGCGCCGCCCCGATGTGTTACAAAGCCCAAATAGATTTACAAATGGGAAGTGTGTGTGTGTGTTTGTGTGTGTCGGGGGTGTGGAGAGGGATAAGCTCCTGCATAGGATTACATATTGATTTTAAACATATAAAAAAGCTTATCATATCAAACCGTAACAGGAAAAACTCTGGGACCCGGCTATGCATAAATCCCTTTTAGATGGCGAGAGGGCGTCCACTTTAAAACACACACACACACACAGGTCCTCGAAGAGAGCCAAGACACAGTTTTGTGTGTGTGCATACATAGGTGTGAATCGGTAAGCAGATAAAGAGGGCATAGTGGATCAATTTTGTGGCAGGGAGATGAGAGTGTGGCATACAGATGGCATTTTCCCGCCTGGCATCACACCAACAAGTTTACAAGGGAGGTGGTTATCACAGAGCATGCTCATAAACAACATCAGCACCGGCCCGAAAGCCTCCACCGTCCCCCGACTGTTTCATTCTGCAACAGCTGCACATTTAATCAAAGGCAGGAAAGTTTTTTTACATCATGATGTTGGAGAAACATGTTACTTTGTGCTGCTGTATAAACTTTCCTCTCTTCCTGTTCAGTTTTACTTCTTGATCACCTGTTGTGGAAATGGTTTGGATGGAGTATAGAGTGATATTAACATTAACATTAAAACGTTTTAGCTACTTAGCAAACACTAATGTGAAACTAATTTTCTACTTTTTAAAATCTGACTTCAAAAACTGAAGTTAAGTTACATTTTCTTGTTGAAAGATTGGGTAAAATGATGTTAGTTTCAGATATAAAAACTCTTTATGGTCCAAAATCTTTCATATAAACACCTTAAAGTCAAAGTTTTCTTCATTAGTTAAATAATAAAAAAAAAAACAGTTCTCCAGTATCTTTGCAGTAAAACTAGTCATTGTCTCCATGCACGCCAAATCTAAGATTCAGGTATTTTTTTCTCACAATTTAGTGGAAGTCCTTATTTTACAAAGGACACAGGTAACAAGTTAAATACTTCCTGTTAAAATATTCCAGTTTATCTTATTTTCATAGATGTGTTTTATATATCCTGTGTTGAAAAACAAAGCAGTCTTATATACGTGTCCTTCATCGATTCAATGCATTTACCATAAAGGTTTGAATACAGGAGCACTCCAACTTTAGCTGCAGGCTAAAGGTGTTTGTGTGTTATGCAACAACTCTGGATACAACTAAAGCAAATAATGATGCAGAAAAACAATCTAAAAAAATATTAACACCACAACATTCAATTCTCAAACTAAACATGATTAAGGGGCATTATTTTAACCTCAAATATCAAGTTTATTTCTTGAATCTTTCAGATGGTTTAGTAGGTTGGCTGGGTACCTTCCAATATAATGTTAGTGGAAACACTTTTGTCTGTCACTGATTAAACTTTTCCCGTTTCGTTTAATCCTGACTGTAATGCTCAGAGTAATAAACAGGAACTCTGGCCACTGAGAGTTGAGACCTTTCTGTTAATGTGATGCTCATTATTATAACTATGATACTTATTTCTGGACCTTTAAATCTCTATATCAGATAATGCAGCAAAACAACTTATTCCCCCACATTTAAGGAGCATTACTGCCATTTAGTAATCATTAAATGTTTAACAGCAACACATTTCAGATAACTTCCTCTCTGCATCTCCACCTCTGAAGTATTTCCCTCTACGTGTGACTTCTTTAGGTGTTTGAAATGTCCTGTTTTATCACGGCGCCTAAAATAACTGTTAAGATCTTCTAAGTCACGGAAAAAAATCTAAGAAAAGTTTTGAAGAATTTGTTCTTTAGCAGACTATCAGCTTCAGAGTTGATTTCAGAGGAATCCTCTCCTCCTGACTCCCCTTTCCACCTCAAAGCACTTTCCGTCTTTCTTCCCCTCGTCCTCTCATCCTCCCTCTCATGTGTCTGAGTGTCATGCAGCTCCAGTCAGCAATACAAATGGAGAATGAAACGTCATGAGTCAAACTTTTTTCTTTCTCTCTCTCTGTTCCGGTCGGCAGCATCAAATGGAGACGGTGGCCGAGCAGCTGAAACCAGCAGTTAAATTCTCATCTCCTGCTTTTTTTAAATCTATAATACGGAAAACTAACGTACAGAATATTTTATGTAGAGATGCACCGAATGCAATTATCTTGGCTGAGTACTATTTTTGATTGAACTCTCAATTTTCTTAGAACTCTAATAGACTTTGGGGGTAAATGCTCACCTTCAAAATTCTTAAAGACAGGTGTGAAGGAAGAAATGTTTAGAAAAGGCATGAATTCAAAATAAAAAAAACTGCACCAAGAAACAGCCTTGTCTTACTGTCACTTCATCAAATTTCAAAATAAAAGTACTCCAGGTTTGTTTACAGCTATAACGTTACTGCTAACATCTTATTTACCATCACATATATGCGCAACATGTGTGTTGTGTTTTTATGCTGCTGTCTGAATTATGTAAAACTATGTGACAAAACATCTGAAATAAAAGATTAAAGGGCTGTTCAGCTGAAAACTGGCTGCCGATTACCTGCAACATCTCTTTATCTTTAGGTCGCTGTTTGAAAAAAAAACATCAACGATATAGAAAGGAAGTGTTAGCATTGTTAGCCAGACAGCTGTAGCACACACTGACCTGGATCAGAGCTCCAATGAAAGTAACTAACACAAGCTCCCAAAGTCATGAGTGGACGCCAAACACTCGTTTGCATATTGTTGACGTAACTGCACATCATTTGCATGAAGCTTAGTGGCTGTTTTGGTTAACTGTCTGCCTGCTCACAGCACAAGAGGAGAGAAAGAAATCCTCGTGCTGCTGGCAGACGAGCAGTGGACTGTGATTACTCTGAGCAGCATGCATGGGAATGAATTTAATCATATTTTTCTAAATTTTTCCCTGATGGTCTGAAAAAGTTGCAAAATATGTCGCTTTTTTTTTTAATAAAGTGGATAGAA
>CAFUXE010000734.1:31017-45931 GCA_903364295.1 Serranus cabrilla
GGGGGTGGGGCTGGTCAATGTCGAATAGCAAAATCAATTAGCATTGATTGGCAAAAGGTTCATTTTGCCAAAGAGGACGCAGTCGAAGGGGATTAAACTTCCCTGGCCCCCTGACAACTTTGATACGACACAATGGCTGCTTTTCTGGCTGCGGTATAGTTAACAAGCTTTCAATAATATAACCGCATCTTTTTTTCTTTTCTTTTTTTTTAACCTCGCAGACCGTCTCTCAATGTGGCTGTGGCTGGATTTCAAATCAGGCATCGGCTAGTCGGGGTCCAGCTAGGAAACAGATAGCATTGATCAAGTATCAGCGAGTGAAATCCCTTCGCAAGCTCGCATCTTAATCCTCATCAAGAAGCCGACGCAGAATTCAAATCATCCTGCTTCAGGCTCTCAGTGAAGGCTGGCCCAACAGCCCACAAAGAAAAGGCTCATTAAAACCATACAGGTGGAGAAGAAGGAGCACCTGACAGCAGCTTTACATTCTCTTTATCAACAGGAAACCTAACAACAGACTTCAACTGTTGCTGTCTGTCTTCTCTCATGGACTTTTTGTCAGCTAAGAAGCATTTCCAGCTACAAATATATGAAAAGTGACTTTTTGACAGATTATTCTTATTCATATATGCGTTTAAATGCCTCATGAAGCTGATATTTAACACCGCAAGTAAGATTTTGTCAGTAAAACAGAGAGGAGAGATGACACATCTAACTGATACCTGCAGACCTCCTGAGTGTGTGTGTGTGTGTGTGTCTTACCCTCGATGGCCAGCATGGCTCTCAGCTCTCTGTTCAGCAGTTCGAAGCGTCTCTCCAGATCGTGCTCTTTCTCCCTGTGGCAAGTTAGAAAGACAGAGAGACGGAGAGAGAAGAGGAAAAAAAACACACACACAGAACAAAGTTCATCAATATGTTAATGACTAAATCATTAAGCACTTAAAGAAACCTGCAATAAACATCGATTCAGCTACTCGCCTGAACCTTCTCTGGCTTCGCATTAATCTACTGCACATAACTGATACACATACTGCACTCACACAGCCCTGGGTGAATGTGTGAGGAAAGGAAAGGCGAATATAAAGAGACGCTGATGAAAATGCATAATACGGAGCAGAAAAAAACAATAAAATAAATGTGCATCCATGGACACGTGTGTGTGGTCTACATGTGTGTATGCACGAGTAAATGTGATGTGTGTGTGTGCAGCACAAATTAAATTCTTTCCTCTTTCAGCCATATTAAAAAATGAGCTTATTCGGCCCTTAATAGAATTTGTCCTTCACGGGCGCCTTTTCTTTTCGCCTCCACAAAGAGGGAACAGAAAGGGCTAATAATCAGCCCTTCTGTCAATTGGCCACTTTAAAAGCCTCCCCTTTCCCACGATATAATGTGATTATGAATACTTCAATCTCTCACTCCACTCACACACGTTGAAATCCCAACAGCCGCAAATGGAGAAAAAAAAAGGCAGCGTGCACGTGTGTGTATGTGTGTGTGTCTCCACCTGTCGCAGCTGACCACATACAAAGAGACTAGCGATAGAGTGATGATCGCCACATTTCTATTGATTTCATATCCCGTCCACATGTAAATCAATGAGCGGATAGACAGAGGGGGTGAATGGAGTGGAGACTACACTCCCACCCCGCGTAGCTTCGACAAGCTGGATCTAATGCTCCGACAGATGTGTGATGTTTCCAGGTTTTTATGCTTCTTAGTCACGAAAAGACATAGAAAAACAATGGCATCTGTGTGGCTTTAAAGCAGGACATTGTACTAAGTAGCATAGTATGAAATGGCTAAACAGAAAGATGAGAAAAAACGTGAAAAAGCAGTCAGTCTGTGAGATACGTACAGCAGAGAGAGCTGGTTCTGCCGTCTGATGAGTGCATTCTTCTTGTTGACCAACATGAACCACTCCTGCATCATGGCCTCCTCCTCCTCCTTGTTGTTGCCTTGAAAAAGCACACAAACAGAAAAACAAGCAGAGTTACACACGGTACAGTAAACAGTTTCAATAAGCCGTTTTTTATCACGTGTTTCCTTTAAGAGAAGTGCTAAAAGACGAATAGATTAAGGGTTATTTTCTGCCTTCGTCTGTCTTTAAATAACCACATTTAAGCCGACACATGTGAAAAAGATGATGCAGACGGATGACTCAGCTGAGTATTTTTGCCTCAGCAGAATCAGCATGTCCAACAGATATGTATGTGTGTGTCTACGTGTGTACACAGCTCTCGCTTATGTTCCTTGTGTAAACATTCACATACTTCACACCATGTCTTCACAACGTCAATACGGCTTCAACCGGGGCGGGATTAACTCAGCGATTACCGTCGAGCCTTTACAGAGTGGAGCCTCTCACTGTAGGGCAATACATATCCCACCAATCACTCAGCAGGCCATCAAAAAAAAAAAAAAAAAAAAAAAAAACACGTCTGTGGTACTCTGCGACGCTTAAAGAGTAATACCTGCTCGACACATGGAGGGCTAGCAAGGCTCAGATGCATGGCTAATGTAAACTCTGCCCACGCCTGCAGCTAAAGCTCTGCGCTGTAACTTACTTACAGGTACAATAGGATGCACACAACTGATACGCACAAAGCACATTGAGTGGAAACCTTTAAATGTTAGCCACGAGAACTGCCTCCACGGGCAAAATTCAACCTGGAGTAAAAACAGGAAGAGAGCCTGAACCTTCCTCTGTGCTGTGAAATCAGAAGATCAAGAGGATTTTAAATTAACAGCTTAGATTTTGGTTCAAGAACAATTATTAAGGAGCTATTTTACAAGAAGGAAGCAAACCATTTTTGCCCAAAGTCTACATCTACATCGTCAAGTTTCCTGTAGCTGAGAAATGCTATTTCTCATGGGTAAGCTTGGTAAACGGCAGTACATTATGTCTTTATTTTCAAATACGATCTTTTGACAAATACAGAAATGCTGGTTTTGTATCATTAAGATAAAAATATTTAGTTAGATGAATTAATTAACATCCAGTTTATGTAGTTAAATGGACTGGCTCGGCCTTTTAAATGTATAAACATGTTTTTAACATCATCCAACATCTAATCACATTAACCTGAGAAATGTTATTTGAATCTTTCCAGATTAATATAAAATGATCTTTCAGGACAGACAGCAGAGTAAATGTCTGATGTTTTGGCTTTACTTTTAAAATCAAATTCAATGTGTTTGTTTTTGATTTGGTATTTCTTTTTATGGCTTTTTCTTCCTTTCTCTCCGTCACTGTGTAAATAAACTGCTGCGGTCAGTTCACTTAGCACTGTTTATGTCTGGAATTGGGATATAAGCTTTGTGGCACTGGAGGCCATTTAAACAGCGACAGCAGCATTAATCTGACACTCAGTGCGTCTGTGAAGAGAAGAAATGGATGAAAACAGAGGACGCCAGATGAAAGATCGTCTTAGAGCTTATGTTATTATCTCTCGCTGCTTTTTTCTCCCTTTCTCAAGAGGAAGGTTTAATAGCTGGGAAGCTACGACAGGCATCATAACAGAATTAACACTAAGAAGACATTTCATAGCACTTATTTATTAATTGGGGGTCCTCTGAATAATAAGACAGGCATGGAGGAAGTACATGCTCGCCAGGATCGGATGTTTTGACATATAGAAAGCTTCTAGAGATTAACTCTTTAATTTATCATCTCTAAATTGTGGCTTTCGCACTCCTTGCTGATGATTCAGTGATTTTTATTGTAAAACTATAGATTTAAAACAATAGGTTTGGTGCTAAATGACTGATTCAGCTGCTCAGGACAGCAGGAAACCAGTCACACCATCACTCATGGCAGAGGAGAGGGAGTGTTGGGCCACTGCGTCACTGACGACAAAAGGCAGGCGCGTGGATGTGTGCGCGGACACCGGTGAGTGTGTGGACATTTGTGATACTCTGAGCCAGCAGATGTATGTAATTTCATTTAGGAGGGTGGAGCGGGGAGGGGGGGAGAGAGAGGGAGAAAAAAAAACGAATGAAAGAAAGCTTCAGGATTTAGCGGAATCGGGGGCTCGTGGATTACTGTAGTCAACTTTGAAACGGACGACACTCGGAGGGGGGATAAAGCCGGCGCTGACAGGTCATTGTGCTGCCTCGAAGTCAAATAAAACAAGCAAATAATAATGGCAAATATTAAGCTCCTGTGACATTGTGGCGAGGCGGGCTGGAAGACGAGGGGGGATTATAAAGCTATATCCCCCACCGCTAGCCAGCCAGCAGCTACCAGCCAACCACCAGCCGCATTTTATGAAAGGAGGGAGGGGAGGCGAAGGGAAGGAGAGGAAAGAGAGAAAGGCAGGGAGGTCAGAGGAAAGGTAGGGAAGGAAGAAAGAGCAGAAGGAAGGAAAGGAGGGGAAAATGGTGAGAAGAGGAAGGAGGGAGTGACGGAGAGAATAAGGGCAAGCAGGTGAGCGAATTCAAAGCCAAGACAGAAAGGAGGGATGGAGGGATGGAGGGATGGAGGGAGGACGAGGACGCTCGACAGCTGCTCAGCTTCCTCCTCCCTTCACTCAACCTCTCCAGAGATGAACTCTGACCTCCAGATAGTACCTGACTCTTAAAGAGACAGACGAGTGTCTGTGGCTTTTTATGACTAAATCCAGTCACATTTACTTACACAGTCTACTGTTAAAAAATATTTAATAACCACATAAATCAAATATTAGACATATTTAACATCAGATAGCGTAGGATTTTATGATACACTTGTAGGAGAGGCATTAAAAAATACATTTTGGTCATATAAAAAGCATTTAATTTTGTTCCTGCTGTAATTCAATGACAGTGACTACAAACCATTTTCATAACTTGGTTAATTGCATTTTGTTTTAGTCTGTATAATGGCAGAACATAGTGAGAAATTGCCGTCTCAATTTCACGGAGCACAAGAGTGCATTTTCAAATGGCTTTCAATGACCAAAACCCAAATATATTAAATGATAAAAGGAAAATCCTCATATCTGTGAAGTTTGAACAAAACATTTGTCATATTTGTTTGATAGGCTGTTAAAACAATTATTCAGTTATCATAAGTGTTTTCTGTCTTAACTAATCAGTCAATCAACGCAGCACTTATGTTAATCAATTCATTAGCTTAACTTTTGTGTTTTCACTGTTGTTTTGATGTATTTTTGTTTGAAAAATTTTGATTTGCACAATTGCAAATTTTGATTGTTTTTAATGTTTTATAAATACATTTATATTGGATTATGTAAGTATGTAAGGGCCTTTTAGTTTCATACATGCAGACAATTAATGAAGAGCTGTGCTCATAAATTAAGGCTCTAATTCAGGGTTCAGGGTTTAATTCCCACTGGGAGAACCCTTTTTTTCTATAAATGTATCCACTCGCTGCAGTGTAATGAGCGCGCCCACCAAATGGCATATGTTAAGAGTGACAACAACAGAGAGAAAACTGGTCAACGTCTGTGTTGTATGAAGACAAATGGTGTAAATATCCCTGGCAAGCACCGCTGACACTGTGTCTGTGAATCCAGCCTTGGCTCTGAGAAGCTGTGGATCCATGCTGGCTCTCAGGGGGCCATCTTGGATCAAAGCATCTGGCGGTTTGGCAGGTTGCATTCTGGGTCTTGCTGCTTGCCTTACACGCCATTTCTCAGTGCTCAACACAGAGCAGGGCAGAGCAAAAACACACACAGAAAACAGGCCAGAATCTACTGAGACTGGAGCAATAAGTTTGGCATGTGCACAATGTTTGATCAGGACATCAAAGGTTTAGTGAAATATGTCTGATGGAGATACACAGGGTTCCCCTACCTACAGGAAACTTTATCCTCATTAATATCATGTTTGGTGCTACCTCAGCTATCAATGTGGCTGATGGTGAGAAACACACAAGATACAATCAAGCACACACACAGCCGAGATACAACTGATACACACATCCTGACAACCCCTCTATCTGATTGCCTGTCTCCCTCTTCTCTTGTTTCACTCTCTCTGTCTCATAAACACAGCCGGGATACAATGACACAAACTGCCGTGTGCGCAGGGAAACTCTTATCCTGAGGGAACGGAGGGACGCTGGTTAGTGAGGGTCAATGTGTGTTTGCATGCATCCATATGAGACGAGTAAGAAATAAAAGGAAGAAACAGAGGGAAGGAAAGACGGGGTGAAACGACAGCATGAGCCTCTATAGCCAAATAAGATTAAGATAGCTATCTTGGCCACTGTTCCATTCAGTGTAGATAGGAATAATGAAACCCACCCTGAGGTGGTCAAACTGCTGCTGCTGCTGGTGGCCTGTGCTGGTTTTTAATTAAGTGTGCAATGCTACTATGCTGTGTCTCACTAAATGCATGCAAAGAGTAGTTCTAGTGAATAAATACTCTTGTAAAAAGGCTCTTTTATTTGCTGTGATGCTGGAAGTTCACAGACATAAAAGCAGCAATGCGTTTTATTTGTAGAGCAGGTAGAGAGCCCCATTAATTAGTCTTAAATGTGAGAATTTGATGCTTTTCTTTGTCATAAATGACAATAAACCTAATAGCTTTGGAGTATTGGATTGTTAGTCAGATGAAACATACTATTTGAAGACCCCACCTCGTGCTCTGGAAACATACAAAGAGTTTGCTTCACTATTTCAGACAAATATTAACAATCCTATGACAAATGACAAATCAATGAATCCAGACTTTAACGGACAGATTAAATGATAAAGAAAGCAATCGTTAGTTAAAGACCTCATGCTAACACAACAGGTGTGTCTCTTGGTTCATCTGTGTTTTATGTGAACACACTTCATTGTTGCTTGTTGTTAAAGGAGCCACTAAATGATCACTGTTTGCATTAATCATTATTTCACTATCAATTTTCTGTAAATGTGGTGAGAAATGCCTCCTTACAGTTTCCCAAGGGCCAAGTATGCATCTTCAAATAGCTGAAAAAAACCCACACATTTATATAAAAAAAGAGGAAACGGGAAATAGCGAATGAATGCGATTTTTTTTTCTGAAGAACAAAGAAAGAAAATCACTTGAATGATTAACTGATTAAAAAAATGGTTGTCAAGTAATTTTCCGTCATTCAGTAAATCAATAAATTGACTAATTTGAATAATACGGGGGTCACAGCTTTGACCTTCCAGTTACAGGACAGCCCTACGACCATTAGAACATAACATTACGAACTTCAGGTTTTTGTTTAATAATCATGAAATCATTACATGAGATACGGTCCCTGGCTAAGCAGAAAATCCTACACTCGTCTTCACAAGAGAAACTTCTCGTCTGTGTGCCTTGAAGGAGGGAGCTCGGCTAACGGGGGAAATGAATGAGACAGAAAGAGAAAAACATTAAAAGCTGTGATCACAGCACGTTCATCTCATTTCTTATCCCACCATTTTGCCATTTAATCCAATAGCTGCTAATCCAATTTGTCTATCGGACATGTAAAAAGGCGGGGAGGAGGAGGAGAAAGAAGCAGAGGAGGAGGAGGAGGGAGAGGGAGGACGCAGAGCTGAACTTCTCTTCTGTGTCCAAGTCACTTTCTGAATTGCTGTTTATTTAGGGACGAGCCGCACTTGTGTCTCTCCCATCGCTCTCTCCATCCGACCGTCAAGCCCGTCTGATATCAGCGGGGATCAGGGAAGATGAAAGCCAAAGACGCATGAAAGGAAATGTGGAAAAAGAAGGAATAAAAAGAACAGGATGAACATTGTTTCCTGTGATTAGGTAAGAGCTCGTTAAAAGGCTGTCACTGCAGCGTGGTGAATATGCATGACAGGGGCCGGCCTAATCAGAGAGGTCTGTGGCGAGGACCGGAGGGGGGGAATTGTGTGTAAGTAGCCTACTGAAGACTTGATTTAATTAATGTGAGTAGAGGAGTGTCTCGTTAGGAAGGAGACACAGGGAGACGCAGAGTGTCGCTTAGAAGCACGAAATTCACCTTCAGCTATAAAACATCATCCAAAGTAGTCGTTTCTTTCATGCTGGAGATTTTCAGCCAGTCTAAAAATTACTTTACAATAATTTAATAATCCCTTTTCAATATCTTTCAATATTACACTCTAAAAAGCGGGAAAACATTTTGAAAAAGCTCTTATTCAGAGCAACACTAAGTGCAAACGCTGCTGCAATTTCCAACTCAGCAACATTACAAACACTTGTGACATGTGTCAGAATCAAAACCTGCCACAATCTCCTCTACATTTCACATGTGATTCCTCCTGCTCTCTGCTCTTCTATTCTGCTCTCTACTGGAGTGGTGCTGAGGGCTATTTTTTCCGGGGGAGGCTTGTTCGAGGCCTTTTTAGCCGCCCCTCAATGGCACAATGGTCTCAGCGTATAGAGCAGATTCCTGCTTTATTGAACCTGTGTATAATGTCCGCTGAATGGAACACATTAACCGATTCACACTCACCTCTTTGCCTCCCTCCCTCCCTCCCTCCCCCTTGGATAGAAAAAGGAGAAAAGTAAAATAAGAAAGAGAAAAAAGAAAAAACCTTCTCTCACACTGAGGCACAATGAGTGCCTTTTCCACTGGTGTCATTTGTCAACCACTGCTTGCTTTACAACCTACAAAAGAGGTGGAGGTAGGGGGCAGAATCAGGAGCGGGTGTGAGGGGCAGAGAGATGAATTAGGAGTTTTTCATAATCATAAGTGGGGCTGCATAATTATTTGTTTCTAATTACAAAGTGCATTAATGGCGGAGGTCCACCTCTCAGTCAGTATGGAAAAAGAAACTGGCTAACATGCAGCACTGCTGAATTAATCATGTTTGATCTTGAGTAATGATTTTTGTTTCTGAAATCAATAATCACAGGAAATCAGCAAGGGTCACATGTTAAGATACTGAAGTTATATAAAATATTCAATAAGGGTAAAGGAGCTCACAAGATTTCACATATTCATTTTACAAATTGTTGCACTGTATCTGATTAATATGTAAGTGGTAAGTTCTCCATATCAGCTTAAAGCTGTGGTACGCAGTTTTGCTGTTGTTGTTGTCGTCACTGCGTGAATTTCAGCCTATTACTAAACTCAGACCAGCTCTTGATATGTTGCCCATTTTACAGCTTTATTGGTAGTGAGAGATACAGAGTTAAAGGGGGAGACAGAGGGGAAGGGCTCAGAGTTGGATTTGAACCCGGACCGCCCAGTTGTGCCATTAAATGCAGTGTATCAGTATCAGCAAAGAACTTAGAGATGGAGAGAAAATCTTGCCAATATTTGCCTTCTGCTAACCGTAGCAAAAAGCACAAGTGTTGTTAATTAAAGTTCATGCTTATGTAGGTCATTGGAGCCTTGAGCCACAGTACCACGCCCACAGGTTTGCTAGGAAAACAGGAGCGTAATTCTAGCTGTCTCATAATGCATTAGCATCAGTCATGATCTGAATGAATTGACTAGTATCAGAACATGTTACTGTGTGAAGCAGAACAAAAATAGATGATATTTTCGATATTTTTTTCCTAGGATGGGGAAGTCACGGGCGGATGGGCAGATTTGGCAGGGTCATGTCTTCGCCATCCTAGGAAAAAAAACATGGTCTACTTTTTGTTGTAAGGTAGTCAGAATGAAATGTGCAGACAGTGGTGACTTTTGCATTGTGTTTTATGTCGCTTGTGCAACCAGGTGTTATTCAGAAAAATCCCAATTGTCCGACAGTCCATTATCCCAGTTTTTTTGCTGTTAATATAGAACATAATTGGACATGCAAGTGATAATTTTACCCAAACACTGATCGAATTTGACTGTTTATTAATGGTAAGAAATCATTATTTTAAAGTGTTATCTTTTAAAGAAACAGCAGTTTGCTCTGAATGTTCTGGAGCTGCATGAAGTCAAAGGGAAGTACAAAGTAGACAATGAGCTTATAAAGTGAGAAACTCTGGCACCTGAGACCGCGGTTAGCATCCTGAATCCTGCCTGTGGTTAAGTTTAGGCCTCAGAAACACTTTGGGAAATATTGTGGTTTTCAGTTAGATATTAAAAAACAAACACATCGTATCTTGTTTTTCAACTCAGTGTCAACTTTTTCAATTTTAAATGAAGATCACAATCTGTCCCTAAACCTAATAAAGTGCATTGAGTTCCAGCAGATAATCATGTTAATCATGCAAGAAAAACAATGAAATGTAAATGTGAATTTTGCACATACAGTACATTCTTTAAATGTTTCTGCATAAGCTTAATTAACTTACATTTATCTAAAAAATAAAATATCTCTTCTAAGACATAAATTACAAGACTTTTCTAAGAGAACGGGCTAGAAAACACCTGTATTTTAATCTCTGAAGTATTTAATTTGTTTATAATCATGATCATTCTTGGTGCTTATGATAACTTGCAAAAGTCAGTGTGATTATCATTTTGGCGGTTCTCTCTGCAGCTCTGATCATGAGCGCTGTTTCAAGGGGAGATGAACTATGGATGGTAGGATTGCCAAAAGCCTTTTTTAATGAGCGGAGTGTTCATATCATGTCACTGTTTGAACATTTGTGTTCGGAGACCATGTTAAACACAGACGATAGGTTTGTCCTGCTAATATGTTTCCTCCTCTTATCCTCCTCTCTCTTAAACACACACGCCTCCACGCTCTCCTCTGCTAACTCTCCTATGTATACAGACACACACACCCTTGGGCAAACACGTTTGACCTCAGAGCTAACAGTAGAGCAACCTCCAGACACCTCTCATTCCTCCACCTTAGAGGTTAAGACGAGGTGGGGGGCTCGGGCAAACAGAGTTCACATAATAGACTCACTCTGGAGACGAAATGTTCATATAGGGAGTCTCCACTTTGTGCACACACACACACAGACAGACACACACTTTCTGCTGCTTGTACAGGGAGGTGAAGACTGTATTTGCGTAAGAGAAGTCATTCAGCTTTCTCTCTCTTATTTAACTTCTCTTTCAACTTCAATCTGCCTTCTGGTTTAATTTATTTCAATTAAATATATGTTTAAGCTTAAATATTTTCTAAGGGGTCTAAAATGGGGTCTGATAAGAACAAAACAGATGCCTTTTGCTGGAGTATTTTTTGTTTGTCTAGCAGAACCAGCTAAGCTGTGACAATCACACAAATACAATCCTCCCCTCCTCCCCAGCTCGACCCCCACACCTCCTCCCCTCCCTGCTCTTGCCCCACTCCATCAAATTGTGTTTTTGCTACAAATCAATAAACATTATCAGAGAGTGGCAGACTATGGGCTGGTGGAGGCAGGCTCTGTCTGTTAAAGCCCAGACCGCCCTGTCTCTATCACAGCCTGGGTGAGAAAGGCCAGGAGGAAACAGAAAGAGACACACACGGGAAAGGTAGACAACACAACACAAACATACATGTAGCAGGGACTTTTAGTGAACATAAGAATAAACGAAACGGGAAACAGACATGCTCGACGATCAAACGGCGAGCATTTGATGCATGTGCAGACCTACAGGGAGCGTTTTCTCACACGCAGACAGTAGAAAACAATCAAAGTGAGCAGAGTGGAAAAGAAAAGCACAGCAGTGAAGCATTGAAGTGTTTAACAATAATCCGAACAGTACAACACAGGCTGTTTTGACCATGCCACTCAATAAGAAATTAAAAGAAAAAAGTCTATGACGCCAAAAGCGACTTTAAACACTCCCCAACCCATTAGGCCGCTGTATCACTGCTCTATGCTTGTCAGCTCGCTTTAGCTTTAGCGTCAGAAATCCCGGCTCTCTCCAACGCTCCACAAGAACCATTTAACTGAGCCCTAAATAAGATGATTTTCAACCTGTCCCCACTTAGCTTGGGGCTGGAAAAGGAAAATCAGGGGGCCTGCCATACAACATTTCTCAATTACCTTTCTCATTATTGTCGCCAGTGTTCATTACTACTATTATCATCCTTCCTTTTCTCTTGCACCCCCCACTTTAGGCTAGCTTAGGCCGCCGTGGCTGTCGTGTGAAGAGAAGGAGAGCGGCAGAATCGAGAGCTTTTCGCGAGGCCAGAGCACTTCAGGTAATTAATATAGCAAGAGGGGGCAGAGAAGAGGAGACGGAGAATATGTGAGTGTACGTTCGCCTGTGTGTGTTTTTGCTGAAACGCCTGATTGGGGAGCTCACCTGCCGATACCCCCTAAAAGGTATTTCATTAGCGAGCCTTTTACCATACAAGCAGAGGAACAAAGCCTCGGTTACGCCAGTCTCCACTCCAACTCAACGGGGCCCTCCAGGAGGCCTGTAGCTGTGTGGGAAGAGCAAAGACGAGTGGAGGAGCAGAGAGGAGAGGCGAGGAGAGGCTATCCCCGTTCATAATCTCATGACAAAAGGCAAAAAGGCATCATCCTATTAACAGCGTGATCTTCACCAGCTCATGCTAGCTCCTTTCCACAGGGGGCTCTCTTTTATTATTAAGGTGAGTGGGTGATAGGGAGCAGGAAAGGCCTTCCCTATTAGCCCTGGGACAAGAGTAGGTATGGAGGGGAGAGGAGAGAGGAGAGACCCCATGCTAGGGTCCTGCTTGGTGCCTTTTTTCTATTCTTCATGAGAGCCTCTGCTCGGACCTTTGGGGCCTGACTTCTATTAGGCTTCAGTGATACAACACAAAATCAAACACCTCAGCGGTGATGCTCACAGGGAAAACACGTTCAGCTCCAGCAGTTTAAACTCATTTGATCCACATTACTCCTCAGCACAACTACAACCACACACACGTCAGGGATCGGTCATTACGGGAATTCTTACTTTAAATACACTGAAAGCTGCAGCATTTCTTGCTGCCATCCTAATGAAAAAATGGTTCAGATTCCCTTTTTTGATCGGTGTGCACATTAATAATACAAAGTGCCCATCCAGACAAAGTTTAAAGTATGTGAAAATGCCCTGCTATGATTAAAATCATGTTTTTTTTCATATAAAAAGTGGAGTTGGAGGCAAATCTACTCTTTCTTAGGTCACTACCTCATCTTTTACTAGGTTGACCAGTGAACAAGCAGTGCAAGCCGTCTGCCTTCAGACTGAAGCTGTCTGGTCTATTTTCTCCATTATATTAAACACAGATTGAGAAGTAGGCTCTTTGCTGGAGATTTCAGGTTATGATTACATAAATATACTGAACAAACAAAATGATAAATTCACTCACATTTCTCTGCTGCGTGTTATAACAGAAGAAAGTAGCTTTTACATGTGTCAGTATTTGGATTTCTTAGATGACTTCAACAGGTACTTTAGTTAAGGAAAAATACTTGAAGTATTCAACATGTTGTGGTGTCGGGACATTTTTTTAATAAGCGGGGTATCCAACAGGAGCATTACTAAAACAGTCATTGTGTGCATGTGTGTGTGTGTGTGAGAGGGAGAGAGAGGGAGAGAGACCAGTGAGAGGAAGAGAGATTAGTCTGTTTTTCTGTTTGAGTGTTTTGTCTTCTGCTCAGTGGGGGTGCTTGCCTCTAGCCTCAGGTTACACAGGGGAATTGTGGGAAAAAATGTAGCCTGAGCTGTGTTTGTGAATGACAGCCATGCTGGGCTTGGTGTTACAACACGCTGAAGAGGTGAAGCTGAATGCATTTCAATGTAACGTAAATAAATACAGTTTTGCTTTCCTTTTTATTTCTTCCTTACATGCCATTTACTTTATTTAAATATCTGAATATGTGTTTATATATTGTCTGAGTGTATATCGTGGAGAAGGCTACAGCAGGAGGAGCAACAGGCAGATTCTTCATTATTATCAATAAAAGCAAAAGAGAGATGGATAACTACCAACCACAAAAGGTAACATAGCATTCAACAGCTAACTGCAGTATTTTTCTTTCAAGTGGGGCTGAAAAAATGAAGCTAAAGCGTAAAAAAAAAGTTAAAAAAGTTTCCTGGAACGGCCACTTGATGCTGGCTCCAAAAGCAAGTAATCCCCATAGAACCCCATATTAAAATGCCAAACTTTATAGCAGAAATAAACATGCTTACAGCCTGGTAGAAAAAAGAATGACGTTTTTATTCTCTTCAGCTAATTGTCCCATTCATGGCAACTGTACTGATTTTTTTTATATAACTTATGCAAAATTAAGGGAATGGCGTGACAGGTGGGTGGTGTGTTTAAGCAACCAGACTTTATTCTGTCCATCTCAGCTCTACCTGTTTGCCCATTTTTGGATTAACTGGGAGTTTGGAGGAGACAGGCACTGCCAAGGTGGTAATAACTGCAGCCACCTACTTTGAGCTTCACTATTCAGAAAACAGTGTGACGTCATTAAGACTGTGTCCATGTTTTACACAGTCTATGGTTTCTAAATGTGTGCACAGGTTTGCATGGTGTGAGTCTACCACTTAATGCAAAGCACACACGTTCACTCACTTGCATAAAAGTGAGAATTGAGCTAATTTAGTGTGATAGAGAGAACTTTGAGGGACCTTTAAAAGGTATGTCAAAGTACAGATACTGAAGAGATGCACTACCTCCAACTCCACGGGCTTACAACCCTCCACACACACACTCACACGGACCCACACCTCCTCCCATCATCATCATCGTCCTCCATTCTCCTCTGTAGCCCAGTAAAAAGCCTGTGATGACCTGGGTGTGTAGCTTATTAACCTCCCCATCAGTTCTTATCAGCCAATGAATAGCCCAGTCATCTGCCCCTCCTCCTGAATCTAAGGGTGAAAAATTTCTCCTCACGTCAGGGCTATAATTCAATCCACACACAAATCATTTAGGGTTCGCACACACACTCGTGCACACCAAACACACACACACAGAGGGAAGGGGATCAGTGGTAACATTTTGTCAACCTTGGTCCTGGTGGGCTTCCAAGACTGGCGTGGACCAGATGTTACTGAAATGATCTACAATTGGAGGAAAACAACAGAAAGGGGTGTACATGGTGTGTGTGTGTGTTCACGTGTGTGTACTTGTGTGTGTGCCTGCCTGCCTGTGTGTGTGTATGTGTGTGT
>CAFUXE010000734.1:45996-56427 GCA_903364295.1 Serranus cabrilla
TAATCCCCCCCTCCACCCTCCTCCATCCACCACTGCCACCACCACCACCCCTCCCGCTATCTTTAGTCTTTGACACAGTAGCCATTATCTGTGGGATTTAGTTAAACCAAACCTTCATGTATTTGTTAGGCCCTGGGTTCGTTTTCTCCTCTGACTGCTCTGCTTGAGTGTGGCCGGGCTGGGGGGAGTGTTTCTTTTTCTTTTTTTTACATAATCAGTACAGCTAGCAGGAAACACATGAAGAGGGGGTCTGCAATGCCATCTAGCTGGATTCTGCGCAGAACATGAAATACCTTAAAGTCTAAGCTGAAACGTGGAACCTTGTTTGTTTTTATACAAGTTAAAAGCCGCAACACAATCACTTTGATTGTACAGAACATATACTGGAATAATAGGCAGTAAGGCTTGGGACTACTTCTCCAAAGATGATGATGTAGTTGACAATGCAAAAACATTTTATGTGTAATGTGTAATAATGCTAAAAATATTGTAAGAAATATATTTGTTGTCAAAGACATTTGTCAAATTTGTGCAAAAACGGTGCAAAATCATCATAAAAAAGGTCTATTTTTATTCCAGTTCAAAAAATCTATATATCGGCTGCCATATTGGTAATTGATGAAGTCTTTAAAGGCCTCCAACATCCCATATGGGTCAGCCCTAAAATCATGTACATGTTCTACCTAAGTACCAGAATAATAAATGCAATGAAACAGATGAAGCGGGTAAAAGAAAAAGACCTGTTTCTTGACATTAATGTCAAACTAAGCGGATGAAACTTGTTGGCAATAACACAATTTCTCAACATAAATTTAATAAGTATAGGTATTATAAGAAGAGTTTGAATCCCATGCATTTAAACTGAGAATAGCTACAATTAATGCAATCTCAACACACTAAATAAAATGTAAATAGTTATGTGAGATAACGGTAGCAATTCCTCACAAGACTTAATATATAGTCTAGTTTTAACCTGAAAACTAAATCTGCTGTGAAGGTGTTTAGCCTCTGCTTACGTCCAGACTTTGACTTGTTTCTACTATCAAGTCGTTTCTATGAAAGCATGCTAAACACCGAGGCCCTCCTCTGACACATGAAGCTCCAGAGCTAAAAGCAGTGTTATGGAATCACTGTTGAAATGTGCAGATAAGCCGGGGCTCGGTGGGGCTAAGCTAAGGTTAAGCCAGGTGGTTTAGCTCCCTGAGTATGTGTTTACACACACACTGAGGTGTGAACCATTTGGGGGAGCTTAGAGGGGCGGAGAAACACGAGTTGATTTAGTGCTAGTGTAAACCTTAGTACCTGTTGATGGTGTTAATTGGGACGGCTTAACACAAACATCAGCATACATCCGTAGGGTTTCAGATCGGAGGCAGGAGTCAGATTTAACACACTCTCAGGGAATACACACTGGGAAAGTACAGCTATGCATCAAAGTGCAGTTTTAGTAAAGACGAGACATTAAATGACTCGTCAGATTTGTAGTCCTGTTAAATTATTCTTTAATTCATTAAGATATTTCGTGATTTAAATTAAAATATTGGCCATTTTTGATTATTACATGTGTTTAACTATTCTACAGTTTACACAACATTGAAAGTTAATGAACTATGGCTCACTTTGGTAACAGGAAAGGGTTTTTAAAAAAAAATGGGTTCATATTTCTTATGTTTTGGTACTGAGAAACTTGGAAATTAATAGCATTTTTAAAAGGCTCATACTTTAGAACCATAGTTTATAAATATAATTTTAAAAAGGCATCACTATGTAGTTTAAACACAGGGCGGCACACACACGAGGTCGAGCCATTTACAGGGTTCTTACAAAGTCCTGAAAGTTTGGAAGATGCCTAATTAAAAGCGCTGTGTTTTTAAGGATAGAGGTATGCATGAATTTCAATATAATGTCAACTGAATCTGGTGTTTCATGTAAAGCAAAAATCTTTTAGTATTTGAAATATACGAATCCTGTTGTTAAATTTGTTGTCTCCTGGTGTCTCACACAAGACAAAACATACCCAACAAAATAACATGAACATTTGTAAAATGACAATACTGATTACTGACTTTACATTGGCTGACTCTATTGATTGCGTGTGTATAAAGATAAACTTTATTTTTGCGATTGTATTTATAGTAACATACTAGATAAGACAATAAAGGCTCTGAGAGTCTGGAAATCTTTGGTTTACGTACCTTAAGTGTTTGAATTTTACTCTTAAAAAGCTGTGCGAACACTAATGTTATAAGGAATTTATTTGTATGAGAGTAAGAAATGAGGGGGATGAGAAATTTCTGAATGAAAAACTGTGAGTCTATGTGAGAGAGAGAGAGAGAAAGAGAGAGAGCATTGATAACACCCAGCGGAGGACCCCCACCTCCCCTCAACCTGCTGACAGACAGCTGCAGTCTTTTTAGCATAAGTGGCTCCGCCTGCTCCATTAGCAAAGAGAAGGAGGGTGTGTGTGTGTGTGTGTGTGTGAGGAGGGGAGAGCTCGACCCCCCCTGGGGTAGATGTTAGAACAAATTTGAGGGGTGTCATATTACACGCCTTGTGACAAGAGGCAGAGGGGAGGTGAACGATGAATTTGCTTGATGAATTAATTTGTGGACGAGTAATGGCTCCGCTAACAACATTAGTCATCCTTCTTACATCTCTGTGCTGCGACTCACTAGTTTTCTCCCCGTCGTCTCTCTTTCTGTTACACAATCACTGCATCCTTTCCTTCTTCATCTTTGCTCCCTCCTTCCTCTGTGAGCTTTGCTTCAGGGCATCAGCTCTCCCTTTACTCATATATTTTAGTTAAAAAACATTCAATCTTTGGAGGTAAAGCAGAATGAAGTCATCTGTTTTTTTCTGTAATAAATTCCCTGATTTACACTGAACCTAAATGTGTCAAATAAATCCTTTCCATCTGGAATAACGTTACATTAAAACCAAACACCGGGCTGTTAGCGCCACTGGGCCTGGCTCAAGCTTTGATTCAATACACAAATGCAAAATTGCTGTGTTTAAATAGATATTTAAATGGAAATGTATTTGGAAAGACAGCTGTTGGTATTTGTAGCCTGGAGTGCTCATTACAATGGGAAATGGGGAGGAGTGTGTATGAGGGGGGGTGATGACAACGGTAGCATGGCGAGCAGCTGTGTTAGCAAGTGAATGGTGTAATTACTGGCCAAACCTCTGTCATTAACCTGCATTGTCGAGTGCCACCACATCCGTTACCATAAGAAAGCCTTGATTAATTGACTGCAAGGTTGAAATTCAATTATGCTGCTGGGTCGCAGTTTGTTAACTAACTAATAATCAACCACATAAAAAAACAAACAACAAAAAAGGAATAAATATCCCAGGAGTATCTGAGCTACATACGAATCATTTCCCTTTTAATTTTAACTGTAAGAGATGTGAGAAAGATAAAGTTTACATTAAGACGGAGCCTAACGTGGATTAAAACAGCTTCAAAACAACAAATTAACGGTTAAGATGCACAAAAAAGACAATCAAACAAAAATAAAACCCAGTGTTTTATTTTTCTGATTTATTTGATGGTGTGCAGCACAGTTCTGCAGTGACGTGTGTGTAGCTGCAGAACATGCCCTCTGTGTGTGTGCGAACATATTGTTAATGTGTAACTTGTGTATGTGTATATTCTGTGTTTGCATGCGCGTGTCTGTGACGATGTGTTTGGCAGCTTGCAGCGCGGTTTGTTGGACCGGCTGCTGCATGGGGTGTCAGGCAGAGCGGCGGCTGATGAAAGCATTGGCGGGATGCTCCAATAAAGAGCAGATTATCATAAGCGGCCATTGTCCACCTCCCGATTCTTTTCCAACAACCCTCCCCACTTACTCACCCCTCTGCTGAAAATGTTAATCGGCCCCTATCGCTGGCAGGCTGAGGGAAGGAGGAGTGCCTGGCCCAGTTGGAGGAACTTTAAGCGTGGAAAAATATTAAGAGTAACAAAAAAGAAAATCGTAAAGGAGGAAGAAAGTAAAAGATAATAAAAATAGTTATTCTAGCTCTAGTTTACAAACAAATTTAACTATCTTGTTTCTGGGATGTGGCGAGCAGCTACACCCCCCTTCCCCTCCATCCGAACAAGCTGCCTCCCCTCCCTCCCACCCGTTGACTCCATCCACCCAGCTCGTTTTATCTGAAGATTCTCAGACAATGCCTAGAGGATCCCGTTCCCTAATCTTCCTAAAAATCCCCCTTTCATCCCCACTGTTAAAGAATGTATGAAAGGCTGACACCGAGCGGGAGAAAAAAAGGGGGGAGAAAGAAAGGGAAGAAAAAAAAGAAGCGGTGCACATCTGGGAGTGAGGGGTGGTGTCACTGTGCTGGACTGGAGGGGGGGGCAGAAAGCACAGGGGAGGCAGGAGCTCGGCATTGGTCGCTTGTGCTTGTGAGTCCTTGCAAGTTGACTAATTAAATTGTTTTGCTGCTCAAACATTCAAATGGCCGAGGAGATTAAGGGCATGAGCGGGAATGGGAGTGTATATGTGTGTGGGGAGGGTGGGGGGGTGTTAATCTGTGTTCTGACCCAGTTGAACCTTGGAGTCACACACACACACACACATTTTCACACAAAACAAAAAGCTCAAATCCTTTGTTTTGTCCCCTCAAAGGCAAGAAAAAGGCAATGGGATTTTAAAGGAGTGATCCCTAGATTTCTTTTCTTCCCCCCATAGGGGAGAACGGTGCATTTGCTCCTGAAGTGAATTCAAGATGACCACAAACACATTCCACTGTGGTCTGACACAAAACCATTCGATTGAAAGTGAGTGCTCTTTTCGTAACCCTGACAACAACAACAAGAAAATGACCAAAGGCTTCTAAAAGAAGGAGACGCATCTTCTTTTGGCCGTGTCTATCTCAGTCGCCATGAGCTTAGCTTACGAATTGGGCCTGTGATTATGGATAAACAACAGACGCAATCTCTCTGCTCCACAATTTCAATCACAATTCACGCGGCAAGCCTTCAGCGTAGCCTGTGCTTATTCTCAAGTCTACCTTTATTGGAAGATTCAGGAGGAGAGCTGTGATTGAAGCTTACTTGACTCAAAAGGGCACTGAAGAACATTTTCTTACACACCAACAAAATAAACCAGAGGAAAAGAGAAAATGTAGCACCTGAAAAACAAAGTGAACGCTGATTAAAGCCAACAACCAAAACCTCTCTCGCTCCATCTTTCAGTCTGTGAACTGGGGAGGGTATTATAGTCTAAACACTTTTTCTTCTGTCAGTGCTGAAAGATTAGACTGGTTATCCCATTAAAGTTGGTAAAATGCCATTCTTGTGTCTTTAAGCTCTCGTATAGGAGGTCAAGACGAGTCTGCCTGCGCTTACAAGGCGGGCACGGATGTAATCTGCCCAAAGTTACAATAATTAATGTTAAGCTTCTTCAGCAATACGTTTGTGAAAGAACTGGCTCTGATAATATACTTAAAGCTGCGCACGCTGTTTGTGTTGCCGCAACGAGACAAGGCAGGGCTTGATGTGCATGCGTATATGTGTGTGTGTGTGTGTGTGTCCCTATGCCGCTCACGTAGCCCAGCTTAAATCTTTAGTCAAACTATAAGATGATGCTGCCACAATGCTGGATTAGGACGACAGACATGGGAAAAAGAGTGAGAGGCCGGCTCACTTGATACTAAGGAAATATAAACTTAACACACAATGATGCCTGCAGCCCATTAACACTGTGTTAGGGTAGAGGAACTGAAGCACATGTGAACACATTACAAGCCTGGAATACAGCTTTAAAAGATGGAAAAGGACATTCAAAAGCAAAAGAAAAAAATATAACCAACATTTCTACAGCTGTCATGAAGGCAATCATAAATATATCAGAGTGGTGATATTAAATCACTTAATCCCTGATAAAAAAGCAAATAAAACAATTAAATAAATCAAAAATTGCCTGCAGGCCTGAGCATGGATGGCTGTCACTTAGAGCCACAGGTTGACGTTTAAGCCGTTCCGCAATCCTCCACACAATCACACAGCAAGTGGAGGCCAGCAGCCCGTTCCAACGTGACGGCATTGACAGTCCGTTCTGTCCCTTTCTCAGATACTGAGGGGGATAGGCTGCATGTGTAAAGTACATTAAGCTCTTGCTGGATCCCTCCTTGTGCCATTCTCCTCTCGTCGACTCGCAGACACAAAGGCAGATTAAAGGAGCGCGCGCCATAAAAACCCTGTGTCAATCTTATCGGCTTCGAGTGCAATTTTTAAACATATGTTAATCTGAGAAAGCTAAAACTCATTCTCTGCTCTCTCTGCTTGTTTATCTCTTATCAAATGCGCAGTAGGTGAGAGGCAGCTTTGCGGTGCGGCTAAGTGCCATTATTTGGATAATTGCGTCCATTGTTGCAGGTTATATAGCTATTTGAAATGGGAGGTGTGTGTAAATAGGTGCAGGGGCCAGGTAGGGGGTGGTTGAGATATATTCAAACGGGGGCCAGGGGATTTTCTGCGAAGGCTACAAGACGCATTTGAATGCTCCTTCATACCTCAAGCTGAATTTTCAATAAGGAGTGTTTGATATATTTTTCTGTGTAACAATACCTTTAGAAAACCAACAATGCCAAGGTCAGAAGCATTACATGCATCAGTAGAAGCACAATAACAATGAATGGTATCTTCATTCTGATTAGAATTAGCATAGTAACAAAACACGCCATCAAAAGTTCAAGTTTCTAATCACTGCAAGCTGTAGAGTACCGTGTATAAAGGTTATAGAAAAGTTTTAGGCAGTAAAAGACAGCCATGCAACAATATTCTAGTGTGTGTGTAATGAATATGCGGCTTCAGCTGAAATGCAGTAATATTCCTCTCATATAATCAATAAACTCGTCTAAATATTTGTCTGTTGCAGGAGGTGAACGTTCTCCTAATGTTGCATGTGTGAAGGACAGTGCTCCCAGTGGTGCAAGAATAACAAGTTCATTAGTCGAGGGGGGGCGCCGCAGGAATTCAAATTCCCCCCCGACCCGGGCCTGGCCTCTGATTGGCTGGCTGCGTCGGCATGGCGAGACTCATTAGAGCCCAGCAGTAATTAAGAGTTGTTAGAAAGTGAATTCTCCAACCGCAGATTAGAAAATTAAACTATTTACTGATTACATATTAATAGAAGACAACAATGGCGCTTGCCATAAGCTTGGAAGGCAACCAAGGAATAAATCTGTGTACTTAATTACCATAAACAATGGGGGCATAGAAATGGAGTTTTATGCACACTCCCTCCTGTAATGTGTCTGATATCAGAAGACACTTGACAATTCTTGTTCAATTATCTCTATTATTTAATGTGCTGTGAACTGCCTCTGAGTAAATAAATTAACCACCCCAATTACTTGGGATTCATCTGGGGAGGGCCGCGGCGTAATAGAAAATGCCGCAGAAAGCTGCATTGTGCCCAAACCAGGGGGAGAGAAGGGGGGAGGGAGGAGGAGGAGAGGGGATGTGTGGAAAAGGAGGGAGAGCAGGGGTGAGAGAAAGGAGAAAGAAATAGAGATTCACAGGGATAAAAAGGAAAAGAGTGGTGATGGTGGAAGGGAACAAGTGGGAAAAAAAGACAAAAAAAGACAAGAAAAAGCACAAAAAAAAAATTAAAAGTAAGGATAAGTTAACTTAAAACAAGAGGTTATTTAAAAATTAAGGATTACTTAAGACTTCATTCCTTGTGGGAAACATTATACATGCATATATAAGCCGAATGACAAACTATACTTTGAGGACAGAGGGTAAAAAAGGATGAGCGAATGACAAAGCAGAAGAGTGTGATATCAAAGAAGGGAATATTGAGGACCAGCAGAGCACAGTGGATCTTCCCAGGCTTTCTGCTGGTGGAGCAGAGAGATGAACAATCAGTCATGGGTCAGTCGGTCTGTCTGTTCACATCTGCCCATCAGTCCTGCAGCGCTGTGCGCTACCACAGCACCACTGCACACTGAGCTCACCTCCAGAGGTCTGAATCATATGATCACAGAGGATAGTACCAAACTGCATACAGCTCTGGGTTTAATCTATATTACATGCACATTATCAAACTGCTAAAATTGTCAATATGAGAATAGTTAATTCCTGAGCACTGCTAACCTCTAAGTTAATTTGTTTTCTCAGCACACGAACAGTCGCTTTGACATCCAGCCTTCACTGTAGCTCCACTTTAACTGAGTTCCTTATTATCTAATCTTTCGTTGAGATCACATCTACACTCAAGCTCAATTAAAGTGGTGGGAAGTGGTGTTATTTCTCTCTAAACTTTTCTCAGAAAAGGCTCCTCTCTAAAGTTTTAACTGCTGTCCCTGGTGAGAAGATGGAGAATAGCAACTGTGTCTCGTTTGACAGGTGATGCTGTTTCATGCATGACTGTCCAGAACTAGTGTCTTGAATGTGTGTTTCCGTGTTAAAACTATGATTACCAATTACGCAACTTTTGACTGCAACTGCTTCTGATGCATGTTGTTCCATTGATGTTTGTTCTTTCTTTGTGTTTTCCTGTGCTCTCTACATCATTGAAAATGACTCGAGATATAAATAAAGGATGAATGACGGAAAAATACTTGGCTGCATTATTACGAGAGTTGGTGTTTTAATCTTGGTTTACTTTAAACAGAGACACACAACTCATGAACTCACATCATGACATGTAGACTGTCCAAGGGAAGACCTCATCAAGATTTTAATAAAAAAAACATTCTGTGAAATGTATTTAATTGCACTGTGACTTTTCAAGTCCCTTAATTGACTTGGACATCTAATTAAATGACGGTGAAATAAAAGGGACCTCTGGACATCGTCTGGCCTTTTTAAACCGCGGTTGGCAGAGTAAAAAATATCAACATTTGCTGGTAGCTGGTGGTAATTTCTCACCATGTCCCCGAGAAGTGCAGGCGCCAGTCAGATGTGATCGATCAATACCGGATGTTTTGCTTACAGCCAATCAGCCGCAACTTCAATCAGACATTCTGGAGTCCAGAGGAAAATATCTATCATCTATGACAGCCTATAGAAAGGTGACCTCGGTTGCTGAGGTGATAAAGGTTACTTTAGTTACCACCTGTCACTGGCGCATCTCGCTCTGATGCCTGCAGACCTGGGCCTAAAGGCACAATCCATAACCTATTGGATGAGTCTCTGGGATAAGTGCTGCAAAATGAGATATGGAAACAGAAATGCACTTTCAGGAAGTGAGCAAGGTGCTCAACATCATGCAACTTTTCTTTTCACAACTCAATGATGAATCAGTCCCAATCTGAGGGTGCACGTTTATATTTACTAATGAGGCTCATGTGTCTCATTGCTGTTGATAATGATAAATGATAAATATAAGCTGCACTGGCCGAATGTGGCACTTGACAAACATGAGTTTTATAGTACATAATCCACGCCATATCACTTATATATATTGCACTACATCCGCCAGTAGTCTGTGTGTTGACTTGTGGAAACCACAATTTCCTGATTTCATTCCCCACTGATGTTATAAGGGGGTGAAAAGCAACCAAGGTGAATTTCTCTTCGTGATATCCTTTTATTATTTTGTCCTCGCCTTGCCTGTTGTCACCCTCTTCCTTTTCTAGTGAATCACATTTTTCAGGAGGGGACCGCAGGTATATATATTTATATAACTATATAAAGAGAAATCTTTATGGCTGAAGGTGTTTGGAAGTAAATAACCTGGCGTCTTGCTGGCTAGCGGCTGGTTTATCAGTGGGTGAAGAAGAAGAAGGAAAAACAGCCCTTCAGATTGACACAATGGCGTGCGCTCCGACAGGGGAAGAGGGCACGGAGGCAGGGAGGGAGGCGAAAAGGAGGAAAGCGAACACAACAAACGGAGGAGAGATAGTCTCAATATCAGGACCCAAATGGGATGGGGAAGGTGAGCGCAAATCCCACCGCCCCAGTTTCCCTTTCTAAAAACCTCCTCTTCTATCCTCCCCTGTGTTGCTTTTTTAGGATTTTGGGGGCTAAATCCACCAAGGTGGCCACTGATATATCAGAAAAAAAGCATGAGAGCTGCTACTAAATTACTACAGCAAATACTGTAGCTACACTTTTGCAAAATTTTACACTTCCTGGAACCACGTTTTTTCTCTCTCCAGCAGCATTCTTGGGTGAGGAATGGGATGGTTTAGTATCACAAATGGGATGCTATTCTCCAATTTCAGTTAGGGACTTAACGGAGCCAAGGCCCCTCTTTTGGCTCGGCACACTGTCTCATGTCTTAACAAGGCTTTACCCCCGGCCAAATCTTAAATAAAAACCTTCCGAATCTGGCTCCGTACGCCAAACCAGATTGCACTTTGTATGCGCGAGTGTGTGAGCATTTGTGTGTGTCTGTTGTGGATTCGTGAACTGTGTCAGTGCTCATGTTGTGTTGCCTCGCTTTTTTTTTTTTTTTTTTTTTTTTTTTTTTT
>CAFUXE010000734.1:56719-80238 GCA_903364295.1 Serranus cabrilla
CCTTCCCCTCCCTTCTCCACCTCCTCCTCCACCCTCACACCCCCCCATCCCCTCCTTTCATATCCACCCAGCGCTCCGTCGTGCAACATTCAACCGAAAGGGAGGGAGAGGGGGGGCTTCAAAGATTCTCTCTCACACAAACACACATAAATACACACACACACACAAACTCCCTGAGTGTACATGCGTGTGTATGTGCGTGCGTACGCTCAATTTGCCAAAACAGTTTTTCCAGTGTAATTGGGCTTGGGGTACCTGTGTCCATGAGATAGCGCAGCCTCTTCTCCACGCGAGCTGCTCGGGCGTCTATGTGCCTCTGCTCGCTCTCCAGCGCAGACAGCTCCCCAACCACATACTGACTGGTGTCTTTGAACGCCTTCTGTCAACCAGAGAGAGAGAGAGAAAGAGAGGGAGAGAGAAGGAGAGAGAGAATGGTTATGAGAGAAAAGGAAGAGTAGTGCGATATTGCATTAAACAGAGACAGAGAAAAAGGGATAGAGGGATGAGACGGAATGAAGAGAATAGAGAAATACAGAGAAGGAATGAAGCAAAAAGGTAAAGCAGGGGTAGAAAAAAAGAGGCCGGCATGAAAAAAGAAATGAAAAGTGAAGATGTGAAGCAAAGGGAGGAGGAGTGAAAATGTATGTACAAATCTTTCATCCTCAAAACAAAAGGGAATTCTGCCAGAGAAGAGTTTACTTTCACAATAAGAGACAAAACAAACAGCTAATGACAAACTGTTGCTGCCTCTCCTTTTGTCTGAGCTCTGTTTGCTATTTTTTAATTCCTCTCTCGCGTTTTGAAAACCACTTTATGACAAAATGAGCAGCAAAGCTTTAAAACCCCATCAGAGTACTGTAAAATAAACTTTATTCACACCAGACCATCAAGACATCCAATGACAACATATTTTCTTACTGGCTGTGTTTCTGATCAATAATCGATTAAACATCACTAATAAAATTTAGAAAATGTTTGTTTTCTAAGTTTGAAGCTCAACCCATGTAAACTATGCGTCTGAATCATGAATAAATAAATGAGATTAACTAATTAAGATGAGGCTAAACAGTTTAAAACTTAAAATCAACCCATTCTTACTGTAACTTGTACACATCGAAATCAATACAAAAAGAATTAAGCCACCTCAATCTTCTTTGATCTAACTTAATTCTATTTATGAATATGAGTGTTTGTACTTAAGCCCTAATCGTATGTGTGATCCACTTCTTTTAACTCCTTAATATAAATATGTGGGGACAAAAACAGGTGAGATGAAAGCTCGAGGCGACAGGCGTTAACTTAAACGGCCTACATGTCATCAAGGTATTCAACACTTGAACTGTACATTAAATCTCTCCTGCCACTCCTTCATGAATGGTTCTGATCACGGCTGACACTGATGCAGTTTATCCAACCGTGATGAGTAATTGATGAAACATTCGTCATTGACATCCCTTATAGCTCTGTAGGCGGGATGTACAGTCTCTCATATCTGTCTCAGTGTCTTTTATTGATGCATATCTTCAGGATTATCTCCATGAATTGCACATATTCTTTATGCTTCATACTTTAAACTTCCTTGCTTAAGATTCCTGCACACAACTGTGCAGCTCATTCATTTTATAAACAAATACATTGCACATATGTTTCTTTGGTTTCTTGACTTTTGCTAGAGTAACTTATTGTCTTTTCCTTCATTTTCTCCTTTCTGTTTATTGTGACACCAAAATCCTAAAGCAAATAGATAATAAACCTGATTCTGGGTATATTATCCAGTTATATCGTATACTGTTGACATTCAACCCTAAATCAATTAAAAATAATATTCATGGTGACACCACATTATAGTCATAACTGAGCTTCAGCCTTTCATCTCTAACTGCTAACTTTTGAATAGTGGACATCTCTAGTCTCGTAATTCCTTAGAAAAAACACAAAATGTGCAAGCATTTGAAAAGGTAGAGGAAAACCAATATCCAGAGAGACAACAGCATTAGTATGTTAAACTGCAAAAATGTCACATACATCATGTAACAAGTTGCCTTTAATATTTAATTTTGCAGGTTTAAAGTCTCCATAGTCCCTCAAACTAAAGCTCACATTCAGCTCTCCTAACCTTCACATGCACACACTGTCATTTCAGATAAGTCTTTCTTGCAACCTCTCATACACACAAACACCAGCTCCTCCATAACTATACATGCACAGACACACACACCCATCACACTATAACCATATGCACTTAATACACACTCTATTTCTGACCCCTCGTCACCTCTGTCTCCCGACTGCTTGCTATTCTCCAGAGAAACTCCTCTGAGTGAGGAAAATGTTTATTCAAATTCACTACTGAGGATGCATCCGAAAAAATATCTCCATTTTATTGCTGATGCACTTCATTTTTCTTAATGGGAAGGAGAACTAGTGAGCAGGAGAGAGAGAGAAAGTTTTTTTTTTCATTCCACCCAGGCCAGCACTTTTTCCTGTACTCTCCCAAATGTGTGAGTGTGTCGCTCTGTGCACGTGTGATTTGTGCATACGTGTGTGTGTGTTGATTCCCAGCAGCCCCCCCCTCCTCCTCCTCCTTGCGCGCTCTCGCTCTATCACCATATTTTTCCTTGGCAAATCAATTTTACACATGATCAGCCCACTCCCCTTGCCGCGCTCGGCCCAGCCGTAATTAAGAGGAGGGAAATTACCATATATATTATATTAATGCAAACATCATTCAGCAGGTAATTCTTGGCTGATCGGGATAATGGAAAGGTTGAACACCCATTAACCCTGGGGCCCAGGCACTGGGAGGCGGAGGGTGTGTGTGTGTGAGTGTGTGTGTGCACATGGGACTGGGGTGGAGGGTGCAGGGTCGAGGGTAGGAGAGAGCTGCTTGCGAAGAAAGATTCACCCCGTGGTCCCCAGTGGCACACACACTCGCATACACACTCAATGAAATAATAGCACTCTTATAGACACACTCTTATGTACACACAAGTTCAAACACAAGCTGGGAAAAGAGCATGAACGTGTGTGTGTGTGTGTGTACACTTGAAGGACACGTAAGCACACACAACTTCTTTGCAGACACACACACATCTCTAAATGGCAGCTGATATCTACCATTGTAATAATTAAAATGGCAGTTTGTTAGATCAATACTTGGGTGTCTCTGTGGAGAAGGGAGGACAGTACAGAGAGAGAGCGATGGAGAAAGTGTGTGTGTGTGAGGATGAGAGGTGGACAAGGTGAACAGGAGGAGGAGGGAAATTTAAGCAGAAGAGCTCAGTGATAGATTTATCTAAGACAAGACAGGAGAGACAGAAAAAAGCTGACTAACAGGGAATAAAAAAGGCCAAGTAGGAGAAATATTAAGGGATACAACCTCCCACCTCACCCCTATTTGCCCCTATTTGACAAGCTCAACACAAAAGCTCCATAAAGCTATAGCTGCAGGCAGAGTAGAAGCTGGTGGCCATGACTGATCAGAAGCAGCATCACGAGTTGTACAGTATCACAGCTAACTCGTGTTTTTCTTGCCTTTCCTGCTAGTTGTTGCAGGTGGGATGAAGTTGGGTATAATTTAGGAGAAAGAAAATGACAAACCTCTTCTTCGAATGGTCTGCGAATATCGAGGTCTGTCGGTGAACCTCTGTCCTCCTCAGCCCTCCTCAGATCCTCAGGAACAGACTTCTGCCTCTTCACCTCTGGAGGGATGATGGACAGGAGGGAGCGTGAAAAAAAGGGAAATTCACAGTGAGATACACATAGACGTTGAAAGATTTATATATATAATATATAATAGCATATACATGTTGTTTAACATGCTGAAGAGTTCTGTGTTCGTTTTAGAGGAGGGATGGCGGCGGGTAGAATCAGAGTCTGCCCTTACAAATAAAAGTTCCAGAACCTCATTGTCTTTGCACAATTTGTTGCCATTCTTCTTTTTCACCCCTGGATGTAGATGACGATATAATCGTCATCAGCAAACCCAGTCCCTTGCTGTGAATCATCCAGACCATGCACACATTACACAGACTTTATACCAGAAAGCTGGCAGCGTAAAGTCCTTTTATTGTCCCTGACGATTCTGACATATGCCTTCTTACATGCAGCTCCTCTTGGTAAGGTGGTAAGGTGGTAAGGTGGAAGAGACCTAACACTGCTGCTATCACTATTATGACCATTATTCAGAAAGTATGATATTCTCCTGTTTAACAAGCAAGAACACAATCATCTTTAGTGTCAGCTTTCAGTTCTTTCTGTGACTGAGTTGAGGAATAACTTCCATAAAGCCCCTTTTTCTGCCTTCTGTTTGGATGTACGGCATTCACTTTTTTGGTTATTTTTTCAGCAGTTATTGATGGTTTGTCTTGAGATATTGTGAGGAAAGAGTTTTTTTAATGTGAGTTTGATATCTTAGAGTTGACTGTAGCTGAAAGTAAAAGAAGAAGTATTGAGCCCCTCAGTGTCAGTGCACTTCCCACCAGTTTCCTGCTCTCAGGTGTGAATTGGATGTATGCATGTAAAGTGTTGCTCTGTGTAAACATTCCTCCCTGAGTAAATACTATATGCATTGTGTGTGTGTGTGTTAGTGCTGCATTGTCCCCCACCTGGTCTGCTCTCCACGTACTGGCTGAAGGACTTCAGCTGTGTTTTCCTGACTGCAGAATCCTTGTTGAAGACTACGGGGCTTCGCAACCTCTCAGTCGCTCTGCGCAGCCGCTCCGCTCGCAACTCCTCAGCGTTATTCTGCCAAACACAGAGAAAATGTGGACAAGTGTTGCTTATTGTTGATGCTACATGTCAGAGAGATATAATATAGTGCTTTTAACAGTATTGAAGTGAAGGCAGGAGTATTTCTCGAGTTGTTCTAATACGCAAAGAGATAGCACACTGTCAAGACAGCCCAAATCCAAACAATAGCTCTTTTAAAAAGATTATAAGAAAATAAACAGTAACAAATCATACACAAATGGTGGAGTTGGTTAAACTTCAACTTATTGACTTTAAAAAACAATGTCAGCAGTTAGTCTGCAGCCTCTCCACATCTCGTCTATTATTCTGTCAGCCTCTACCAGCCACTTAGATCTGCTCTCAGGCTTTTATTAGGCAGCCGTTTCAGGATTTCACAGCTGCTCTGTGATTATTGTGACCAAACACACACTCGCACACACACGCACCCCATTAGTGCACATGTAAACACGTGTGGGCAAACACGCTTACTGACAGGCCATGAGATGAATCTGGTAGAAGTTGATATGTTAGCTACATTGCGGTTTGCTTGAACACCTCTCCTCAAACACACACACATACACTTACACACACTCACACTCACACACTCATTCTCTCCCTCACTCATGAGAGAGACAAAAAGCAGGCAATTAACTTGACTTTCAACAAAACCCCGAGCCAGAAAATATATTCAGATTATGCAAAATGCAAAAAAACGCTATTGTTTTCAAAGTGAACATGTGTTAAAAAGCTACACGCTCGCTTCTTCCACTATCACAAACGGCGTGCAGAAATGCTTTATTACCAGGCCTCCAAATATGCCAAGCCGAGTGGAAAAGAAACCGACTCCGGCTAAGATTGACGTTGTGGCAACGCTAATAAGACGGCGAAACGTGTAATAAAGTCGACAATTAGGGCAAACATGTTCCACTGCTTGAGACGGAGGGAGATAGTCAAGCAGGGTGTGCAGAGCGAGGAAAGCTAATAGAGACAGTGTGGGCGGGGAACAAGCCGTAGACGGGGAGTTGTTAGCTTAGCTTCAGATTATTGACTTTCAAAAACAATGTCAGCAATTAGTCTGTTAGTCTCACTTTGTTTTGTCCATTAGTCTGTCAGCTTCCACCAGCCTCTTAAAACCTCACGTCAAGTCAAATCAAGGCAAATTTATTTATGAGGCGCTGTATACAAAATGCCCAATTAAAGATTTTAAGACACAATGCCAAAGCTTGGATGTGTGAAAGTACTGTTTGTGTGTGTGTTTGTGTCTGCAAACCCTAAAGCAGATAGATTTAAATGACTGATTGCAGGAAACGTGAGAAGAAAACAGAACTTCTCTCCAAAAGCACAAAATATCTTCCATTACATCCATTTTTCTTATAAAAGGAAACAAGCCTTTATCAGATAAATACAAGGGTCATCCTCCTTTCACAGTGATTTCCAGGTACTCTGTAAAGAAATTAACCCAAAAACCCAGTTAGGAGTTTGATTCCCATTCATGGTACCATACGTTGATATGGGCAGCAGTCCATCAAGTAACTGACTTTATGAATATTTCATATGTTTGCAGAAAAAGTGCAACAGACGATGATAATTGGATGCATGTCAAAGGATTTATTGGATTAATGTGGCCGTCCTTGTCATATTTTCAGGAAAGGATGTGTTTTGTTTAAAAAAAAAATGTTTAAGTGTGTTGACTGGTGAAAATCTGTTGATTTAGCAAAAGAGTAAATCCCTGGGGAGACTGATTAGGACACTGGCGGCATCTGCCCAATTATTACTTATTGTTTAAACTGTTGTGAATCTGACATGTTCACCAGAGGCTGAACAGCACGGCTGGAGAGTTAACGCAGCTGCTACTTTATAACCAGACACATAAACACACCAATGTGATCATAAACACCAAATAACACCTATACCCTTCAACGCCATGAAGAACTAACTAAACGTCTTTTTCTCTCAGTCACACTCATGCAGAGCACCGGCCCACATGGCTACCCCTCTGCCTCCCTTTGACACTCTGGGACAGGCAGATATTGGGGTGTCCCCTCCCTCCTTTTTTTTACTCTCCCTCTTTATCTCTTATCGCTGCTATCATCGCCGTGGCAGCGGTGATTCAGTGCTTTTGGTGTGTGTGAGTCTGTGAATGTGCATGCAGGGGGCTGCGTGACTAACGTTGCAGTCTGCTGAGCGTCGCATGCCCTTATCGTGCGCTATGAGGCTGCGCATACACACAATCACTAATGAGAGGGAGAGTGTGTGTGTGTGGGTCTGTGATGTTCCTGCAGGTCGTTCCACCCGCCTGAAGGACTTTTGGGATGCCCAATCCTCTCGGGACAAGACAGTTTATCCTTCTTTTTTTTTTTTAAAGGACAGAAGTAGTCAAACAACTGAACTTACTAAACAAAAACACATTTATTTTTTATGTAATAAGCTTCAATTAAGAAAAAACTGATTTATTTTACTAGTCTTGTATTGACTTTATTAACTTTGTGCAGCATTAGTGAAATAAATAGCGCCAACATGGAGGAACCGGAACATTATAGCAGCAGTTGGGTACAAATAATGGTTAAGTTATGCATATAAAAACAGTGTTGCAACATTAAAAAGACTTATTAGACAAAGTAGTTCTTGCTCACTGCAATAGCTGTACCTAAAATGACAAGGTTTGAAGCTAGAAAGATGAGCCTCAGAAGTTGTCCAGCAAGAAATGTTTACAATTTATTGAATTGAGCCTTAGATTAATTTAAAACTGCTCTTTTCTCATTTTCTTTTGGCTCCCCTCGTACTCTGGCGTTTAACTTTAAGTTTAAAGCTAATATCAGCTGACTCAGCTGGGCTACAAACTGATTTTTAAATACCAGAAAATTCCAGCCCCTGGTCCAGTTATCTTTGAGTTGCTGGTATTGTTCAACAAGTCAATCAAACACGTATTATCACTATTTTATGATACGCAACATGAAAATTGGACCTGTTGCATCTTCAATCTTTACATGCAACAGTCAATCAAGCTACTGTGTAACCATTCACAACGTTAGATGACACTGTTCATGAGCATATGAGTCTAATGTATTTTTATTATTATTATTACTAACACCATATAATTAACTAATGAGCTGTAAAATATGTTCATGCAGAATAAGGCATTAATAAGATCTTTATAATGACCTACAGAGAGCTAATATGGTACTAATATGCACGCTGATAAGCAGCTAGGTAATGCTGAATATGTGTACCATAATATAAAGTGTTACATTATTTCTAACATTAAAGTGGCTTTATGTTCACCTACACACATACACATGTTGACTGCTGATTCTGGAGGAGTTTAAAGTTCACAGTCAGAATTCAAAAATCAAATATCAGGCAGAACGAATCACTGAACGTGTTATTTCGGGTAAGGTGTTTTGGATCGGTATGACCAAACGGCCATTCTTCTTCTGTGCAGGTCAAATGGTGACACACGTTCGCACTCCTCTGGCCATGAAGGACTAAGCCTTTTAGGCTTTGAACACGAGAGGGTGTTTATGTGAATCGATGATCAAAGACACCCTGTGTCGTCATAAGCACAGAGGGTTTCACATGTACTGACAGCCACACACTCACACTCACTCACCTCATTCCACTTGACATTCAAAATCAATTAAACAGATGTTAAGACTAGCCGACTACTTCTTGTTGACTCAATATTCACATCAGAAGACAGACGCATGCAGCAGCAACAACCCCCCTTCTTCACCTACACACGCACACAACAACGGTCTGAAAAGGTCATAGTCAATACAAGGGGACTGCGACATGTTATGTAGAGCATTATGATGCCAGCGTGTGTGTCTCCTGGCTTTAGACAGACTCATATGGACACGAGAGGGATCAGCTATGCTCTTCCATGAAGTGGTCCAGCTGACTGATGTGTACACAGGGTCAGACAGCGGGTCAATCGGACCTGATTGATTGGACTGACCCTTTGATGGAGTGGAGAGACAGAAAAATACAGAGAGAGATAAAAGGAAGGAGAGGTGCAGGGAGAGAAAGAAAGGAAATAAAGTGGGCGTTTCCAGGTGAGTATGTGCTTACCTCCAGTCCTTCTGCAGGGCTGACTGTTGAGGTGGAGGAGGCAGTGGGTGAGGAGGAGGAGGAGGTGGAGGACGGGGACGAAGGGGAGGCGACTCTTCTTGGGCTGACCTCCACCAGCTTCTTCAGCTTCAGATCCATGTGTTTACTGTTTGGACCTGGAGAGAAAAAAGAGAGAAAAGAATAATAAGTAAAAACTGTGTATACATCAAAAATACAACAAAACTAAAGATTTGGAGTACATAAAAGCACAGCATGTCACATACGGTACACACAAACTACACAGTTGAACGGAACTTATTTTGCATTCATGCACACACACACACTGGGGAAAAGCCATTGATAAGGAACAAATACACACAAACACATGAGTGGTAAGGGATGATGTGTGAGAACGATAGAGATCTGGACAGACTCAGCAGCCTTAAGTCCTGTTTGCACTGCAGAGAGATGCTGAGGTACGAAGTGTACAGTGCTGTAACCACACGGCAAGATAACCAGCTAACTAATGAACTACCAATCCTGCTTTGACTGAAATAATGTTTTTGTTGTTTTAGGTTAAAAACTCTACTAAAAACGATCTAATGACCGACTTATCGGAGCTAAAAATATATTCACATTAATGCTGAAATAATCTCATTTACAGCACCTTTCACATTCATTATACCAAAACTATCCTGTAATTCACCTGCTCGCTCCCTCCTCTCCTTCCATCTGTCAAACCTAACCTCCTCCCTCCCTTTTCCTCCATCCATCTCTAATTTGTTCTATTTTCCTCTCCTTTCCTCCTTGTCCCTTCCTCCCTGCTCCCTCGCTCTTTCTCTCTCTCTCTCTGCCTTCCAGTAGCTGCAAACAGCTTTATTTTCCAGGGAATGGTAACCACAGCTCCCCTGCCAGGCCAGACCACTGCACTGAAGAAGATGAAAGAACAGGAGGGTAACCGTTTCATGTGTCACCTCCCTCCGTGACACACACACAAACACACATATATCTCCTATGATGCATGCATACAGATGCAAACACAAGACACACACTTTTGAACTTTGTTCCAAACAAACAGAAGGATACAGGAGGAGGTGGGGTGAGTGACCTGGGCTGCAGGAAAGTGATGACAGAGGGGGAAACATTTACAGGATGGCGTGTGGAATCAGCTACTTTAGTTCTACAATCGTCGCCATCCGTTTCTTTTAAAACTACATACGAATTTCCACAAACAAAGAACAAAAAAGAGAGGAAAAAAATGTGCAGAGATACTGCACTTCAAAGCTGGAGGACGCATTTGTCTGTTTTCATGTTTGTTTCTTCTGCTCCTTCACTGTACTCTCACCTATCTCACATCGGCAGGAAATTGAGGAAGCAAATAAAATAAATTAAATACAAAACAAAGTAATTAGTTTACCTCTGAAGATTTGAGCGAATGCTTTCCTGAAGATATGATTTTATTTTTGTCTGGGGAGCACTTTTCAGAGTTTATTAATTACTACTTAAAGAAGTTTCTAATGAAAGAAAATAGAAAGAAACACAAACAACAATATGGCAGCACTGTATACTGTAAGTTAGTTCCTCCTGTGTGAAGCACCAAGGAGTCGGAGGGGCAAATAAATGGAGCGGTGATCTTCAACTGTGCAAAATCTTAATTCAGAAATGTTGGGATAAACATCACAATCAATGTTAAAGTTATAAAAACGCCCTGTGCTTCTGCTGCGTCCTGCCTTTACTAATTTACTGGATGTAACTTCAGTTCTATGATAATGAGAACTGCAGGTACAGAGAGACAGCGTGAGACACAGGACACAGGTGAGAGATTTGACCAGATTGGTTTATAAAATTGGATAGAATGGTTTGTAAAAATGGATAAAAGAATAAAAACACTGTTTATTTGAGCTTTTCCTGCCAATCAAGCTTGCTTTCTGCCAGTATGTTTCCCCAGTCACAGCTTTTAACTATTACTCTGACGGCCTGAGAACATTTTCTTGTTAAATATCTTGTTATAATCATGGTTTTGCATGTTTTTTAGGAGTGTTCACACTGATATAGGTTAATAAAATGAACATTCATTTTGCAAGAAAGTCCAAATAATATACACTTATAATACTATTTTGTGTTTTTTTTTAAGTCTAGCTCCCACATTGTCTGTTTAAATTCTGTCCCTTGGACAAATGTAGTTGATGACTCCTGAAATAGAGGACAGACAGGCAGATGGCACTTTAGTGTGTGAGTGTAAGTGAACAGCAAGAAGAATAAGCTGGTAGGTAAAGCTTAGATCAGACTCCTGCCAGCCTGATCAAATTTTGATGAGGGCACTTTAGGCTATATGACTGGTCTCCAGTAAATGCTTGCAATGCATTAAGAAGGTGTGCTTATTGGATGGCTTAGATGAGTAGGGGCATCACATAGAAACAAGGGAATGTTTGGGGTATGTATAAGAGAACTACATATGTAGGAAATACATTAATGAAGGGTAAATGAGTTAGTTAGAAAAAGGCAAACAGGACAGTAAAGCATGCAGCACCACATAGCTTCAGCCAGGGATTTACCCAGAGAGGTTAGCTCAGAGCCGGGGTTAGTAAACTCCAGGGGTGCGAGGGTGCTGGAGGTGGCTGGCAGAAAGGCCTCCAGCTGCAGTGGGTTAGTAGCCAGTGCAGATGCAGATGTGGCAGCAACAGTGTCATCATCATCATCATCATCATCATCCACATCACCACCACCAAAATGGAGCTGCTCTTCTTCAGCCCTCCCCTCTTCCTCATCCTCACCCCTGTCACCATCAACACCATCATCCTCATGATGACTTCTCACTCCGTCCAACACATCTGTGGGAGCGGAGGAAGGACATGAGGAAGGGAAACAGGAGGAGAATTAAAAGGACAGGTGTGAAAGGAACAAAAGGCCCAAATGAAAACACAGTGATGAGTGCAGAAAGAAAATGTTGGTTAGTTTGTGTTAACAGTCATCTGTGAGAAGAGCACTCGAGTGACCGGATTTAATGATCCTTGTTCAACATGTATAATCCATCATGACATTAAGCATTCCAGGACACTTGATGTGATGACACCCAGTTGCAAATAAATTGTCACCCTAATGTTTAGTGCACTCATTAGAACTAGGGGACTTAGAGCTTTGTGTGTCTGTGCAGGATAGTGTGCAACTAGTGAATACATCTACTAATAACCAAATTCATGGTATGAAAAGCTCAGAGACGAGTAGGGATCTTGATTGATTGTTGTCCGTCTGTCAGTGGGTTAATGTGCATCAGCGCACAAATATCTGACACACAAAGTGAAAGCGAGACCTCTGTTTAATTCCCCTCATTCAAAGATCTGTTGCCTGCCTTTCTTGTTCCAGATAAAAGAGGTAGGGCAAACAAAAACCACAAAAACATGAAAGCACATATTCCATTAAGTCTCCTGAGGGGTTCAATAGAAACAACAGTGTCCCCACATTAGGAACAAAAGAAAATACATGTTAGAAGAAACTCAAATGGAGACCTGAGCAGCTCTAGCTGCATGGATAACCCACCATGGATTAAAACAAAACAATCAGTAAACAGCGTCTGACATTGCAGGCTCCCTCCTCTGCTATTTACTACTTGGTGGGTAGAGAGACGGAGAACAAAGAGAGAAGGAGAGAGAATCAAAATAACAGCATTTCCTGTTTTTTTTTTTTCTAATTTGCTAGCTGCGATGCGAAGCGTGCTCACAAGCACTGTTCCTGCGTGGCTGGCTGGGGCCTAATTAATGGGAGGCCATGGTGATGGAGTTTGGAAAGTTTCTTTGCGGGCAGACACTTGGAGGGGGCAGCCTGAGCTGCATTAAAGGACCGTGAATGGTGTTGAGGGGAGAGAGGGAGAAAGACAGAAAGAGAGAGAGAGAGAGAAGGAGAGAGAGAGGGAGAGAGTGTGTGGGGGCTAGGATTAGCCGTTCTGCTCGGCAGGCCTTGTGTATCACAGCCAACAGCATTTCTCTCTTCTCCTCACCTCCTCCTCCTCCTCTCTCGTTCCGTTCTTTCCTCCAACTCCATTTTTAATGAGATCAACAATTAGTTCAATTCAGAAAAGCTGAAAGTGCAAATAAATCAAGTGCTACCGTCCCTCGGCCTCGCTGTCTTCTGTCGTTTCACCAAACAAGTCGCTGATCTCACCTCTTGTTGCTTAGATTTGATAAGTTTGTGCTTTTGTTTGCACATCTCAGGAACTCCCAGGTCTATTTCTGTCTATATATGTTCCCGTCACCAGAGCTGCAACAATTAGTTAATTAATCAAATAGTTGACTGACAGAAAAATTACTGGCAACTATTTTCATGACTGATTAATCCTTTGAGTGATTTTTGAGGAAAACGTATAAACATTCTCCTGTTCCAGCTCCTGAATTGTAAGGATTATCTGTTTTTTACGGTTTCATATCACAGTAAACTGATGTAAGGATTCCCAAAAAGAAGATTGCAGCCACTAATAGCAATAGAAACTGCAAATTGCTTGCCAATGCTATTTGTCCAATCGCAAAAGATATTGCACCAATGATTACTGCGCAAACACGCTGCTGACGTTCTGCAGCCGCAAAGTGCAGTGCAATTTTCCCCTTTTTTGCATCAGACTGCAATTATCCATATGGCAAAGTTAAAAGTTGCAGAATGCACCAAAAATGTCACTTTAAGATGAAGGGTGACTGAAGAGTTGCAGAGGCATTCCTCAAAACTTCAGGCTTTAACGTAACCGAGGGAAACTGTGTTTGGTTGGAGCGCTTTACTTACCATGAACTCTCTGAAGACGTGAATAATTTCACTGTATTTGTGTGTGGCTATTAGCGCTGATCTTTGTGAAGTGGACTGTTTCAATGAGGCTCATTTGCATAGAAAATAGCATATTTTACAATAAATGTATGCATATTACCTCATTAAATAGGTACAAATAGCACAGGAGCACCAGGAATGCAGTCAGTGGTGCATTTCTCTTTTTGCAGGTGTTTTGAGAATTATATGGTTTCTTTTTGTCTTATTTATGTAGGTTTAGCTGTGCAAAAGCTGTGCAATCCTTATGTGAATTCAACTGGGGAAAATTTCTGAGATTCGGACTGTCAAATAGAACAAGTTGAGACATTTTAACAGACCAAAAAAATGATCAAGAAAGTAATGAACACATTAATGAAAGTGTTCTTCACTCGGTTAACTTATTTATCCCCTTCATGTCTCCTCTTTTAAACAAAAAGAAGCCATGTCCCAATGTACAGCAGTCTCTCCATTTCTTTAAATTGACAGGCCTCGCTGCTTCTTCTTGGTAGCAGTTAAACTATTCGTACTGCTTTCTCAACTTCTCACACTCCTCGTCACCCTCTACACTCTTCACCTTTCATTTGCATGCAGTGCACCTGATCTACCTGAATAAAACAACCAAAAGAGGGGTGTAATGTGGAGGAACCTGAAACAAATAACTGGAGCGTCCTAATAATGGTCATTATCATAATAACCCCAATTTCAAGGAAATGGAAAGCAGTGGGAAATGTACATGGCAGCATTTGCTACCCCTGCAAGCCATTATTAGAAGTGTTTGGTATTTTGAGCATAATTTGGCTGCACAATGTGTCGTGTTGATTAACAATTACTGGGCGAACGAGACGAGGGAGGAGTCGCAGGGTAAATTGCTGCTCTGGATATGAGGGTGGTGCATTTTAGACCCGTGGCCGTTGTCAAATGGCATTTTGTTTTTCTCTGAGGATTAGACAGAACCCCTTTAGAGAGCATAATGGAAATGTGTGAGTCGTAGCATGTGTGGATGAAGAAAGTGAGTGTATGTCAAAAGCTGTGTGACTTTTGTTTTGTAATTAGTATTAGTGAGATTTAGGATTGTTAGCAAGTGTATGTGTTGATATAAGGCCTTATAATCAAACTCTGGTTGAAAAGGACAAAGCGTAAATAAAATAACTGAGTGTCCATAAAGGGGATGTGTTCTTGTTTTCTTCTGCTGCCTCGTGTGTATGTGTGTGTTGAGGTGTGTGCTGACCTCCAGCAGGGCTAGCCTTGCTGCCTTTGCCTCTGTCAGTGCTGGACACGTCCAGCAGGCTCATGTCAGACATCTTGACTCCAGATCGAGCCTCAGCTATCAGCTGCCTGGCTCGCTCTCTCAGCTGTCTCCGCCGCTCTGCATCCCGCTCCTGAACACACAAATAAAAAAAGAATTTCAGTGACTCTTGTACAGGTAAAGGTAATTGTTAACGGATCCTAAACAGAAATTGTGAATTGCGATTTGTAGTTGAAGTTAAAACAAGGATTATTTAACTTGTTTAATGTTGGGCATTTGCAGATACTGAGTCTGATCTTAAATGCTGATTAAATATTTATAAACCACAGTGAAACAACAGCCTTCTAACTTCTTCCCCTTCATTGTTACAAGCAAACATAAAATAACATAATAACAAGTTTTGTTATCAAAATGGTTGTGCACATCTTGGTGCATTATGTTGTTAGGAGTGTAAAGATACACACACACATCATCTTGGCACTAGACATACAGTATTGAGCCGTCACCATCAGAGTAATGGCAGAAATGCCATTTTCAGGCCGATCCAATCTGATCCTACTGATAGTGCAGGCCGCCACACACACATACACACACTTACAGAGCAAGCAGGAAAACCTTGATGATGTCAACTGACAAACACTTAACCGATGACGACCACACCAAGAACACACTCAATGCACAGGCCTGAAGTACATATGATACCCGGGCAGAAATATACGAAACAACAACAAAAACAAACAAGAAACTGATTCAAAGCTGCTTTGAAAAGCAGATGGGCGAGTTACGACAGAGCATCCTGATTAAAAAAGTTTTCAGGCTGTTCAGTCGTGATATTTCTAAGACTGGAGTTGTGGCAGCTGAAGAGGAATTCACTGCAAGATGGTGAAAAAATACTGTTTTGAATCCTGTCTGCATGATTTAAGCCTCTGTGACAATAACAGCAGGAGTAAAGGGGCACACAAACCTAACACAAACTCTACCTTGCACTTGTCCCAACCCAAGAACAAACAAACACACACACGTACACACCCCAAACCTCCCCCTCAAAACATACACAACCACATATGACCCAAGGGAGAGCGAAGCTGCATTTCTCTGTCACTGTTCTCCCTCCCTGTGGTTTCCTGTTAATCAGGCTTCTCCATATTGAGGCAGGGGTTTTAGGGCTGCCCTATTGAAGCCGCCCATTTATCCATTAACAAAACAAGCAGCGCCCGCTAATGAGCTACATCTCTCCATTTCCATGTCAATTGTTTGTTTGTAGCCATTGTTAGCCTGGGACAATGGGGCTGTATTGTAAATGACAGCAACCCTAATGCACTCCTCTGTATGTGTGTGTGTGTGTGTGTGTGTGTGTGTGTGAGAGAGAGAGAGAGACCCAAGGGGATGCCCACAGGGAGAAGGGAACACACCTTAGAGAGAGAGAGAGACAGAAAGAGAGATAAAGAGTGAGGAGGGGGCGAGAGGAGAAACGGGTGTTTGATACTGCTTGTTGAAAAGTATTCATTTTTAAGCATGACTACACTTTTTACCCTGCTCTCATTAATTTCCAGGCAAAAAGGCGGGAATAATTATTTGAAAGAAACTAGAAAGAAACTTGTGTAGCACCAAGTTAAGTAACCAAGTTACTACTTGTAAGTGCCTTAAAGTGTAAAACAAAACTGCCAGTAAGATAAACAAAAGAGATCCTATATCAACTAAATGTTATGTTTGCCTGCAATTCAAAAGTTAAGGTGAAGCATTACTTCTAATGGCTGCCCAGAGTGGGGTACTAATCACTGGGTCAAATGCCTACAATAGTACTGCTACACTGCAGCATTTTGTCACAACATAAAAAATAATTCTGTCTTTCCTTCTTTAAACTTGCTGAGTTGTTTTTCTTCAGCATTTCTTTTTCTCCATCCTCACTTGGCTCTTTCTCACTATGTTTTCTATGCAGGTGTCTCCCTGCTTTTATAAATGCAATATGATAACCAGTAATGTCACTGATGGCCTTCTGGCTATGGACTAGTTCTGATATCCAATCTGGCCTTTACAGATATGGATACAACTACCAATTTAAGTGTGCCACTGTATGCTGTGTGTGTGTGTGTGTGTGTGTGTGTGTGTGTGTGTGTCTATATATACATATATATACACACACACACACACACAGCTCAGGCCCCAACACACTCCAAAACATCCCACTGCATTATTGTTGTCGGCCATTTTGGGGACAGGAAATGGGAAATTGACTTTGCCTATCCAGAGGCTAGGATTAACGCTATAGAAAAATGCATCTGACTAGCGCCTAGCTCAGTCAGTTACAGAGCTGCTGATTAGAAAATATGAGAATGTGTTTGGAAGGAGAGATGAGCAGAGAGGAGAGGCTTTTTGTTGTGTAAAGGACAATGTGTGACATGATCTAGGATCACATCTTTCTATGGCCATGTATACTTGTGTGCATGTGTGATTTTAAAACTGTTAAAACTGGAATACGTGTCCTTTGTAGTTGTATCATAAAAAGCACAATAGATTCAACTACATTAACTGGTTTCATCAAGCAAAATACACTTTGCAAGAACGCGAAGCTCAGACACAATACAGAGTCAGCGCTTACTGGGGCAAAACTTTCATACATAATTCTCAGCACTTCAAAATCTCAGGTTTGATGTCTCAGCCAACTTTCACCAACTCGGACATCGCAATTATGATTATTTGTTCTAAAGGAACATGATATGTCAGAACTTTTTTCGTTCATAGTGGAGACTTGTTGACCAAGTGGTGATGAAATGCCATCTAGTGGAGATTATGCTAAAACGAAGTGATGATTACGCTCACGATTTCCATCTTGGATATTAAATTAAACAAGGAAAATTAAAACATACAGCCCTTTCATTTGGCAGCACAGGACACTAACAACCAGTGGATGTAGAAGCCATGGGGACACAACTTTGAAAAGAAAAAAAGCAGAACACACAAATCCAACCAGCCGCGTCGTTACATGATCAAAGCGAGGAGGAGAGAAAGCGTGTCAGCTGGTGGTCAGTGGGTGGCTCTGCTTCAAGAATGGAGACTCAAGAGGAGAAGAGACTTTTCCTTTTTAAATGGCGACAGCAAGAACAATTGTGTACTGTGTCTTCCATTGACTGCTGGGAACCTCCAGGGGAAGAGAGGCTAAACGGTTGAGTGCGAAGCTGAGACAGAGGGCTCCTCTGTGGGCTTGGCGTCGGGGTGAGGACCCCTCTCCGCTCTGGAAGCTCTTTTTGAACAGGGGGAGCAGGTTGTCGCCTTGGTTGCTCTTTTCTGGGCGAGGAGAAAGAGGGAGGGAGGGCACGCACCACTGGTCATGTACAGAGACCTGGCGTGGGCACAGAGTGATGCCACACAAACACACACACACAATCACTATCTAAAAGGGTTTGCCAACCTCCCAGATAGCCAGCCAGTCTGGCAGCCAGTCATGCAGCTCCAGACATTTGTCATGACAGGCTAATTCACAGTCAAGAGGTGCTTTAGGTCTCTATCTTGTCCAGGCACACACACACATATACAAGCTAAAGAGCTACTGAACAAACACACACACAAAACCAATCACATAGCTGTGTAATCACACACTCGAAAACATTGTTTCAAATGCCAGAATGATGATCCAGACATGATGCAGGTGCAGGTAGAACTTCATTTAAAGCCATCCTCCCACAACAACAAACACACAACTACACAACCCGCTGTACGTATATTTGTTGTTTTAAATGTAGCTCTAAATATAGGTTGACTTTTATTCTTTATGTTCCTAACTAATCAAATACAAGAAGATACTTAGATTTGGAGAAGATTTAAAGTTGTTGTAGCTGAGCACATTTGCATCACACTGCACTGTATTGATTATCAGTTATTCAGGTGTTGAGGTGGTCATCACATGAGAGAGTCAGGGAGCTGTTACTAGTGTTTAGGCCTCATAAGTCCTGTACTTACATATACTTAAACAAGCCAATAGTTGAGTTGACCATTAACAAAATTAATTAGGAATATTATCTTTGGAAGATCAGTTTTATTGTAATGACTGTAAACATTTTAAAACACTTCTGCTGGTCTCCACATGGTGTCCCCGGGTCAGGTTGGGAATGACGATTAATGGAAAGGTGGAAAGAGCAAACAGTAACATATTTTTTGGGGGGTTTATGGGAAATTAGGTCTTTAGTTTGAAAACCTCTAATGTATGTATTGTAATTTTACCACACGGTTTTACAATGAATACAACAACGGAAACATATTTAAAACATGACATGTACCACATTTAGGAATCTATTACTTTCTAAAAACCCTTATTGCTCAAATTTTGGGAAAGAGAGAGAGAGAGAAATAGAGAGAGACTGAGAGAGCGGGAGGGAGAGAGAGAGCCAGAGAGAGGGAGCTTATCGGCTGGCTCCAGACGGAGTGCGCGGATCAATGGGCGTGCGAGGCCCACAGCGATCAATGCATTTGATAAAGAATTAAAGAAGAGCCACTGTACATGGCTATCAAAGAACCAGGACATGGCCTAATTATGATTCGACGGGTGCGTGCCCATGATAGGGGTCTGTCTGCGTGTGTGTGTGTTATATGTACATAAATATAAATCTGTGAGATGTCAGCGTGGAAGTGGTGTGAAAGTGCGGGCCGTGTACCTGTGTGTCACTGTACATTTATGTGTGTGTACGTGTGAGGGTTTTAATATAAGTGTGTATCCGTAGGGTCGGACTGTGTGCGTTTTTCTCTTTTTCTGGGCAGAGGTGTCACGTTGCTGTGGTTTGTGGTTATGAGTGTGTGTGTGTGTGTGTCTATATGTTTATGACTGGGACTACTATCAATTATCAGTTTTTAAAAATAGGGCCAGTCTAAATAATTAGGTGCTTTTCATGAAGTTTCTTTGTTATTTTTATTGCATCATTGTTTGTGTTATATATGTTCAGTGTCCTGTGTTTATTAAAATAAATGCCAAATCAATTTGCTATTTAAAGCTTTGTTTCTGGTCCATGCCATTCGTCACTATTAAAATAAACCACAAGTATAAATAATATTTTGACACTGCTGCATAAAAAAGGCACCGTGCCAAACACATCACATGGTGTGCACTGTACAGAGAATATTGTTTGTGTTTGTAAGAATAAAACAAATATTGATTCGCTGAATGTGTGTCACAAATGTACAGAACAAAAAGTGTGTGTGTGTGTGTATGCTATATGAAGCTGACATTTTTTCAGCAAATAAATTTGTGTATGCTTGACTTGACTGGGGTTCTGTGTGCACTGTGTGTGTATACTTAACAAGGGCACTTGTACTGTAGGACAGGTAGAACAGGTAGAGTGAAACACGGAGACGACACACACACACACACACACAAGTCAAAGGGGCTCGTCTCTCAGACAGGTGAGTAAGATGGGAAGGTTCTGCCCTTTAAATGACAGGATAATTACTTGTGAGAGAGAGAGACGGAGAGAGGAAGACTGGTAGAAAGAAAGAGACGGAGAACATGAGCTGAAATTTGTGACGGCAGCAGACAAACACAGGTAACCTGTAACTACACAAAAGGGACAGTCAGTGTGTTTGAACGGCTTAAATCGAAAACCCTTTTGAAAAAGAGAGCAATATGGGTTACAGGCGGTAAAATCTAAATCATGCAGAGAACTTTTCTAACACAAGAGTTCCTACTTTTGATGACGAATCTTATGGTTTGACACGAGTGAACATTTTTGGAAGTTTTCCAGAAAACCTTTTCAGGTGAATCAAGAACTTCACCTTCATCTCAGCCCCAGGGACCAAATACAAGTTTGGTTCATGTCCCCGGGGACGTAGTTTCTAACAACCGAAGAACTATCTAAACTAAAAAGTTACAGTTATTTTAATGATATTGACGTTTAAACAAAGTGTTGTAGCCAATTTCTTGAAAAGGTAAGACAATTAGCAAACAAGAGAAGCTAACCTTAACCCTGTTTCCTCACTGTATCAAATGTTAAGGCTTGAATAGTTCCTGTATTGTTATCAACCACTCATGGTCCAGTGCACACAGCTGCATACAAAACATACGGTACGAAGATTGATTAACGTAATGTGGAACCAAAGTTCACAAAAGTGCAAGTTCAACACATGCTGAGCACAACAAGTGGATCGATGTGTGAATCAGTCAGAAATTAAATGCTGGAGCGTTTAAGTCCTGCCTGGTTTTAATGCATAGCCCAAATAAATAAGGTTATGCATTAAAGCACAAAACAACTCTTTTATCAAACACTCACAGAATCAAACGTGTGTACACACACACATGCATACACTTGGTTTAAACATCAAATTAAAGCTAAATGATTTCTCATGAAGACACAAACATGTATAGTATTTAATATAATTTAAAGTTGTGGGATACGTATGATTTCACATGTAATAAACATTAAATAATCTCTCCTCCATATTTGACCCACAAAGAAAAAGAAAGAGGGCTGCAGGGTGGACATGAAAACATTTGACACTTTTACTTCCAATGTGAACACGAGGCATGTGATAACTTGACAAAGAGAGAAGGAAAGACAGAGAGGTACATGTGTTCAGAAGAGGTATGCAAGTATGTGTGTTTGTGTGTGTGTGCGTGTGTGTTACAACTTTCCTCTCTGATGGCTTGATCAGCTCTTGTGATGCAATTGAGAGAGCTGTCTTTCTCCTGCTCGTTAACACACATACACACGCACACACACACTCACACACTCACACTCAATTTAGAGTCTGCCTTTGATCTCCACTTCAGCAGATTCAGCCACGACACATACCCACACACTCCAACGCAAGCACACACACACACACAGACAGTCCAAAGAAACTGCCCACCAAACTATTTAGTTTCATTAAGGGCAGATTCTTCAAAAAGAAGAGAGTGAGCAAGAGAAAAGGAGGGGGGGTTGAAGGAAGAAGAGAAAAGAAAAAAAGGGGAAAGCTGGGAGAAGAAAGGGACGGCAGCCACATTAAAATGAGACCTGGAGAAAACTATTACTGCTGGGAGAAAGTTGAAAAGAAGGGAGGACAGGAGGAGGAGGAGGGGGGAGTAAAGGACAAAGTGTGGACAAAAAAGGAGAGCGCAGACGGCCATATTTGCATTTTAAAAATAGACATTTTTATATGCTGCAAAGACAGCCCTTCACTGGCGGCCTTTTCAATTATGGTTTAAAGCTTTTACTTCCTAAACACAAATATTCTGCAATGTGAATATTTGTATTCTGGAGTGGTAAAATGATCAAATTCTAACAGGATTATGTTAGATTAGATCTATTGAAAAATTTAGTATATATTCTCACAAATTTCCAAAACACTGGCCAAAAAAAAAAGATAATTAATGTTTATTTCCATCCAGTACTGTTATGGAGATTATTAGGAGTTTCTTCATCCAGATAAGCAGTAGGTTTCAACCACTGTAGTGAAAGAAGGCGCAACAAGATGACGTAATTAAAAGAGCTCCTTTAACGGTAAAAACAAGATGTAGAAAACTGTTTGTTTCAAAGCATAAATAATGTATACTGTTAAATGATTTATTAACGCAAGGAAGATTACATCAGATCTGAGTGGAGTGATCAGACAGTTTTAATATGCTGCTATTTCTCATCTCTTCAGCAGAGCAGAAGCTTCACTGGACGCTGAAGTCACATTTTTCATGTACATCATTATTTATTTGCTAAATCTGTCACATTTTGTAACACGTTTCCACCATGTTTTCTTTTGCCATATATTTTAGGATTTTTTCACATTTTCAGTCAGGTTTTTATATGTTCTCGGTTGCAATTATAGCTAATATAGTGGGCTTTTGGATTATCAAAATGATGAAATCCACTTCTATTTAAAAGAAAATGCCACAATTAGTAAGTATGCCCAACTCTCCACACTCACAGTAAACAACTCTTTCTTTGTTGGCTGCCTCAGTGTGCCACCTTCAAAAAGTTCACAAAGTTCACCTTTTCACTTGTCCAGTGTTTAGCAATTAAGGCCAACAGTCAGGTAACAAGTAGCCTTTTACCAATGTGACATATTTGTTGAATAACTTCTCACTTTTTGGGAACCCTTAGGAATGCCGAGGTTCAGCCAGAGGGCTTTGTTTTGGCCGCCAGTGACACAAATGAAAGAAAGAGAGAGGAGAAAATGAGGACATGAATGCAGTCAAGTCAGGATCAGAGGACAGACAGCAGATGGGAGTAGATGACAACACCCACAGGTCACAACAGCAGAGACCCAGGAGTCCCCTCCACTTCTAAAGAGGAGGAGAGGGGGGCGACGGAGGGGAAATGGGAGGAGGGGGCGGCTGGGGTACTGGTCGGCAAAAATCAAACGGGACCCAATTATAGGAATCACAACGAGTCAGTGAGCAGGGGAACTCTCTTACCTGGAAAACACCAAGGCATGTGCGTGCACTCTCGATCGCATACCGAAAGCACACGCACGCTCTCTCTCTCACACACACACTCAAAAGAATGCAAAAGTGCACAGGTGCTAAATAATTGCACATATTTTTTGCAAGGAAACACACACAGGAGCATACACTGGTGTGTCCGCATGCACACAAACACACATACACACACACTTCTCCCAAACCTAGTGTGGATCCTGATAATTAGCCTGGCCAGGCCGGTGTGAAATTACTGTTCTCATCTGCTAATGGATGAGAAGACCTGAAGCGAATAGACACAGATGCACACACACACACACACACACACAC
>CAFUXE010000734.1:89687-106073 GCA_903364295.1 Serranus cabrilla
TGTCTATCAACTCGCCATGAAAAGCAGAGATAGTTGTCGTTTCTATAACATTTCCATTTCTGCTGTCCATTCAATAAATTCTATACATTCTAATAACTCCTCATAAAGAAACTCTGTATAACACTGTGGATCGGAAAGAAGTCTCTTTTCATCACCGTCTTCAATTCTGATCTTCATACATTAATTTATTTCTCTCATTGTTCTCCTTTTCTTTTTCCTCGCCTGCTCCTTTGGGTCCTTAACCGGCCACACTATGCTGTCTTAGCCCGTGCCTGGCATGAGTTCTTTCTATTTTTTTGCAAGCAATATCATGAGCACCTACAGACTGTATAGAAGAAGTGCATGTAGCCAGCTTAATGTCAACCACTGGTTTTTGGACTGCCATTTTCATGCTTTGAGTTGGCATTCTTGGTTCAACATATTTTTTCTTTCTTAGAGCTTACAGTGATGAAAACGTAGATGAGAGGGTGGGTCAGACTGAGAATATAAGGACTCTATGCACAGCCACTTATACCAGTAACCTAACTACACCAGGTTCCTGGCTACACTGTGTGATGTTACTGCTAGCGTTGAAGCTTTCATAATTGGAGGTAAACCAAAAACAGGTTCACAGCTATTTAAATCTACACAGTGCCAAGGATACACATTGCTACGCCTCTATTTTGATTGACATATTACCTCGATAGATTGGACTTGTCAATCAAAATGAAGCCACACCTAAAACTCACCCTGCTTTACTGTCTATTTTACTTAAAATAGGACAATAATATACTCATTATTAAGATTATAAGCTCATTAGAAAAATGTTTACTGAGGTAATAAATCAATTAAGAAGTCAGGTAATTTTCTCATACACATTGAGAACATTTGGGACCAGTGGCTTCATTTTTCAGACCCAGATGGTCCGTCCACTTCTTTGCAGTCTATGTGAGCACCCTTCTCTAGTTCAACACCTTTAGGGTGCTACATGACACCACGCGATGCATTACTCCTCTTTCATCGAGCATTAACCCACTGAGCTTTCACAATCACTGCCACCTACCACACAGACTGTAATTCATGAACAATAACTGTATATGGCACATCTGGAAGCATACCAGCAACATCCATAGTGTAAAATCCCACTGACATCACATCTCACATGCAGAGAAAATCAGTTTGCATGCAGATTTTATTATCACTGTACCAGAACCAACATAAAGTGGCACACATGGTAAACGCCTGAGAAAACAAAACTCATCAACCACAAACACTAATCAGACATTCACTGGTTGCTAACTTTATTCACCGATGACATTTGAAATGTTGTCACTGCTGACTAATTTACACACTGTTTCTGACAGTGAATCTAACAAGAAAACAAGTGAATTGGGAGTCCTGATTGGCCAATACAGCACACATTCATCTCACGTATTGTCCAATAAACAGGACATGACATAAATATCTTCTTGAAGGTGGCCTTATTTAATATTTCATCATTCTATTCATGCAACATTCAAAATGGTAGGAGTCAAATGTTTTGAAATGTGGTCACTGGTAAACCTTTTCTGGCAGATATTTTTCTGGTTTGTTAACTTGTTTGTGGTGAAGCAGACAAGATAAGAAGCCATATTTCATACATTGTTTAATGCATTAAACCTATTTAAGCGTGTGTAATTGTAAAATATGACTTCCAGTTGATAAGGACATTTTAAAATGTTGTATAAACTAAAAAAAAATAAATGGCCCTGTACAATTCAACTTGTCCACATTGAACAATAACTAGACATACTGTACAATTGCTAAATAATGCATTATTAAGCATATTTCCAATGTTGCTTATATACCCATATTCTCGAGCGATTTGGCAAGATGTGGCCGTCAGCCGATATCTACATACAGTACGTTTCCTCTGTGCACTGCAAAGGAACAGCTTGCTCGGCCAAATGTACATCAGCAGCTGGTGTAGATCTTTACAGAGAAGCTGGTCGCAGAGCGCGGCGTACAGTGCTGCAGCTATTCACCAGCTATCACCTTCTACGGCATATTCCCATATTACTTATATCTAGCCAATTTCTTCAGGGCTACTTGAGCACCTGGAGGGGGGTGAGGGGCAGTTAGCAGATATGGGATTGGGTCTCTCCCTCTCCCTCCACTGTGGTTATTGTCAACAGGGTAGCATTCATGCCTAACAGGGCCACCAGAGGTTATCGCTGAGCCAGAGTGTGTATGAGAAGAGGAAATCAAGCTGCAGGAACCCGACGCATATCGTTCTGTGTAGCCCTCGGGGCCAAAGAGGGGACAGGGCCTCTGTGTGTATATACGTATGTGAGTGTGTAGTCGCAGATTGAAAGGGGAAAAACAGCATTTGTGTGTTCAGAAAAAGTAAATGTGCACGAGAAGAGCCAGAGGGACGGAGGGGAATATGGCGATGTGTGGCTTGTGTGCACCTCAAACTGTGAATGTGCAGGTAGGATGACATAGGGAACGTTTGAACGGGTTATTCAGGAGAGATTTTGGAATGAATGTTTGTATGTTGGTTAAAGGAATGTTAACAATTAACAGTTAATTGTTAATCGACAAGAGGCATTTTGACCGAACACTTAAAAAAGACACATATTATCAATATAAGCAGATACAACTCATTGGCACTATTGAAGTTGGTTATGTTATGGGGAAGACTTAGCACAAGCAAGCTGTGTTTTAGCTGTGTCTCTGTGTTGCTATGTAGCTCTGTCTATAGCGCCAGCCAGCACTCAGACTTGAGAACTACAAACTACGTGTACGTGACACATGCCAAAATACCGATGAGAATTGGCGGATTCAACTGACCGTCCTACTAACAGCTTTCACGGCTGACAACCTCGCAGCTAAACTAGGAGTACTAGAGACTTGGAGACGAGCTGCAAATATTTATTGATAACTTTTTCGTATTTAGATAGTTTAAAGCAATTAAAAAAAGAAAAGAAGTCCAAATTCACCAATTCCAGCTTCTTAAATGTTTCCATTTTCTGGTTTCTTTGACAAGGCAGTGACATTTCAGGACGTGATCTCGGTCAGGGTAAATAAAGGCCAAATTAGCATCCCTAGTTGGTTTTAATATGTTAGGAGAAGAGAGGAAAGAAACCAAAGAGTTTTCTCCAAGCAAACCTGGATTACAGTTTCCAACAAACACAAGCATTCCCCTCTCGCACACTCCTTTCCACACAAACAAAACAGTCTAATCAACACAAGATAATATGCTCTTATTATATACACACTGACATCACCACACTTAGCAGAGGCAGTTTAGTAAGCTCCCAGCAGGCAGCTGCGCTAAGATACCATCTCACCTCTGCCAGGTAAGTTATGGCTGTGTAGACGCATCACAGCAGGGCGAACGTCTTAGGAACACTGTCATTATAACATACTGGCTATAGTGAATGTGTGTCATTGTGAGTCCGTGCATTTGTCTGCCTTCAGGTGTGTTTTCAATGTCCCCCCTCAAACCACGAAACACACATACACACAATATCCAGGGATTAATGGCAGATCTCTAAATAAGGCCAAATGGAGATGTGGATGGGAGGGAGCTAAGTGGTGTGAAGGGCCCAGCGGTGGCTGCCTCTTACCTTTTTGTTGTTTTCTTTAATATCCTGAGGATTGAGCGACTTGTAGTCTCTGGAAGAACAGTGGGGAGGGTCGGAGAGGAGGCAGGCAGAGAAAAAAAAAGAGAGAGAGAGAAAATGGGAGACAGAGAGAGATAGTGGAGAAAGAGGTGCGTTTAAATATGCGTCACATGTAATGGCATTAGAACTGTAACATGCAATTTCATAGCAGTGCAATCAACAGAACTAATAGAGTGGAAAATATGTAAAAATAACACACCGGAGTGCAAAGGCACACAAGCATGAACACGCACACACGTGTACACAGTGCACGGTTTAGATGAATTATCTTCATGTCTGCTCTCTTGATGGGGCTGCAGGTTTTCCATACGTTTTACTTTTGAGTGTTAAATGCACATTTTAAATTCTAAACATTTAAGGAATCTCACACACAGACAGAATTCTTTGAATGTTCTCAAAACGCACACACATACACAAGATAAGAGATAAGTGATGGCAGCAAACATGCCACTGTGTTTAAATATGTAAATGACGTAAATGTCGTATGAAGTATGTAAACATCTGTCCTTTCCATCAAACATGTGACAGGGATGATGGAACATGAAGACAGGTTACTGTGGTAATATGATAGCAACTTCCTGGCAACATAAAAGAATTTCACTCTGTCAGGGACAGTATGGATTTTTTTAGGTGTGGTTGTATTGGGTCCATTGTCAATTGATTATTTGCAAAAGATGGCAGCACGCGCCCATTATGAGTACAAACACAGAAGCTAAGCAATGTATGTTTAGGCTACACTAAACATATATATATTCTCCCTGCTTTACCTCCCAGTCAGACGGCTCATTCTGACGGGGAACTGAAGCCATTATCTATGCTCTCCTCAAAGGCAACAAAAAAAATGTAATTTTACCATACAAACCACAACAATTGTTGGACTAGCACTGGCTTTTTGACTCCAAAGTCCCACAATAACAACAAACTAATTGATCGACCAGCAACTCCTGTGTTCTGCAAGGTAGAAATGACTGTTTTTGTCAGTGGAGTCTGGTGTCTTTGAAGAGAGCACAGATGACCAGACACAAGGTAAAGTGGTAAAAATCATTCTAAATATTGCATTCACTTAAACGGATATTGATTATAGTTCACTTAGGTGGCAAAAATATGTTTTGCTGCTGCCCCTATCCATCTACTGACTAAACCCACTAAACTATAACTTTAACAGTCTGTTTTTACCCAGATTTGACCCACTGGTCTTATACTGTGAGAGAAGGTAGTTGTTTGTGTTTCCTACATTATGTCAGGTCTGAAGTGATGCAGCAGGGCACAGAAGGCCAGCCCATTCCTCCAGGAGGTGGTGAAGTTGGTGATCTTCACCCCGCGGTAGTTCTTGGTGACCTCGCGGCACCAGACCAGCAGAGACTGGCTGGCGTTGGGCTTTCCTCCCAGAACAGGACTCGGGACGGGGCTGGGCTGCAGGCAGAGAAGAAGGAGAAATGGTTCTGAATTTGTTTGGAATATGCCACCTTGACTATTTGAAATGCATCAATGCAACATGTTGATATTCATTTTAGAAGTTGGTGGTGTTTATTGGGTCATACAAGGGCAATAAACATCAATACTGATTGTTCACTAATGCACATTCATTGCCTGAGGCAATCTAATATGAAACATAAATGGCTTTAATGTGTTTTTCCAGCTGGTGTAAGAAATGACTTCACCTATTCTCCAAACCCTTGCCTTGGTACTTTGCACAAAAGATTGCCCACATTTCCGCCCTCCACCTCCTCCATATCCGAGCTGCTTTCATTATTTATTTCTCAATAAAATGTTTTACTTAGCAACCTTCACCCATCCAATTAGCTTGCTATACTGACATACAATGAGCCGACATAAGCACGTTCGCACACACTCACAGACACACACCATAATGAAGGGTCATGCACAAAGCAGCGTATGACCGTGGATAATGTAAACATCTTATTAATTAGCTCCGCCTTTGAAGTCTTATCTGGGTCGAAAGCTTTCACCATTAGAAGCCTTTCCTCTCCCAGACTCCAAATCGCACAAATCCTTGGTGGCGTGGAGACACTGGTCTTCCTCTGACGTCCAGCAGAACCAATGCTATTCTGATTACTCAGCTGGCTATTCACTAATCTGGTTATGGAGCGACAGATATGGGCTAATTCTCTCTGATCATTTTTGGGAGAAACAGAGAAAAATGTCATTGAGATTTGATTAAATTCATTAGAGGGCAGTGATCAAAATGACTATGAAATCTGTTTAAATATTACTGTTATATACAAGACAATGACATTAACATGTGACTAATAAGACATATTTTCTTAATTGCATGATAATGTGTTAACACAGAAGTTTCACCTAGCTAAATTTCACTTTTATAAGCAATATAATAATACAAATTAAGGAAAATATATTGTGCAATTTTGTTGAATTGAACCATAATAAGGACTTTCTGTTTAGTTAAAACAACTGAACCCATTACCAGATTCTACAAATGTCAGGCACTGCAGGTAATGTATATGGTTTCAATAGTGTACTTTCTTGTACAATATTTACTTAGATGACAGAAGCAATATGCAAATGTCATCATGATGCTGCTCTCACAGCCGGCTGATGTTTAACCTCAAAGCACGAGATGGGAACGGAAGTCAAACCTTTACTTAACCTTTAGCAGTGAGAAATGAATGAAGAGATGTTGGTTTTACAAAGCCATGATATTGACCATCATTAACAAGTTAACCCAGTTTTGGAGACACACAGTGAAGGTCTGGACAAAACACAATGTGCCACTACAATGTGACTGCCTGAGTCTCAGCCCCTGAATGAGGCTTGTGGTGGCCGACCAACCCCCTCTGTTGGTGGCTTTCTACTACTGCAAGACCAAGACAGCTGCAGAACTACTGGGAGAAAAGACTTAGGACAAATGTCTTTACACCTTTTACAGAACTCATGATAACTTGCAAAAGGGTTATTTAGGGGTGAAGGAAAACAAGAGTTTCTTTTGGAAATATAAATGTAATGGAAAAAATTGACAATGCCCCAAAAAGAGATGTACTTAAGAGACAAACAAGTGAAGTATACAAACAAACTTCAACCTCATTTTAAGATTCACAGATCCTGTGACAAGATTAAGATATGCAACTGTGCTTGCTGTTGACACGTTTTAAGACATTAAAAATAATTGGTTGGTACAAGAGGCATAAACAATAAGAAGCACCATTAGTGAGTTAGCTGTGGTCTATAAGCACCTGGATGTCTCTTACTCTTCTATTGTTGTAGTTTAACCTGTGACCACGAGCCTGGAGCCTGCTGAGATGCCACAAGGGCCAAATCAGATGAAAGAGACCGGAGGCCATCTCTAATAGCAACTCCTAACCTTTGTACCGGTGTGTGTGTGTGTGTGTGTGTGTTTGTGTGTGTATCTGTGTGTGAGTCGTGCGGGCCCCTATGGCAGTCTCAGTACAGGGAGACAGTAGCGGGAGCCTGAGGGGCGGACACTTGACATTTCCGGCTCATCTTTAAAAGTGGGCCTTAACCTTTCCCCGCAGCTTCTCCAGACACGTTTTAGGCGGCCTCGACAATGCCTGCGTGCCACTCAAACAAACGGAAGAAAGAGATAAAAAGTCAGAAAGTCAATACCGATTATAACCATGGCTGCACTTACTGTACGCGGATAAGGAGAGGCATTGTTTTTGACCTAATCAAGACATTTGGTCCCTTTAAATAAATATATCACTAAGGACTATTGAGAATAAGAGACTTGAAAAAATTAGTTAAGTACATGAGTACATTCTCCTCTTAGCCAACTGAACTAAACTTGTTCCTCCAGTTGTCTTTTGCCACTTTTTTATGTGCGTGTGTGTGCGTGTGTGCTGAGTTTTAGAGTGGAGTGGTCTTCCTCCAGGCCTTCCCTTTCTGCTTTTTCAAGTGACGGTTGAAAGTAGCCGTCTAATTTGAGCGCTTTAATTACCTGGGATTAGAGACCAGGTGCTATTAAAGCAATTAGACACACAGCACACTCCAGTGCCGAAGACCCTGCACCCTAGCCGGCGGAAAACACATACACACACACACAAATACACACCTGCGTGACACAGCCAGTGGAAGGAAAACACATACATTAGCCAGTGGGATACACAGACTTTAGGGCTCACTCGCTCATACGCATCCACCTATCGACAGTTTGGTGTCTCAGCCAACAGGAAACAAACGCGCACAAATTAACATGCACAATAATTTGCATACACTACAAAATTCAAGTTATTACCTATGGAAGAAAAGTCGAGGATAGTGTGCCACTTACTTAACTTTGGGTCTGTGAAACTAATCGAAATGTGTCATTTCAAAAACGAATCTTTTCTTCCTCCCTGACAAACGAGTTTTTCGAAGCGACAGCAGCGTGTGACAAGCAGTGACCCCACGTTCATCACAACCTCAACTGATGTAATTTTCTCAATCGGCAGCCCAGACTGTTCCATTACGCTCTTTCCAGATAAAGGTTTACAAATGCATCTACGCACTCCAGCTCTCATATCCATCAAATATTGAACAAATACCATATCTTCTTTTACAGGAACTGGCTGCATTTCCTTAAGACACAAACACGGGAGGAGTGAAATTTTCATGAGGAACAGAAATGCACCCTGACTTATCAAACAGTTTGCTGTCTTGCCTAAAGGAAGGTGTGTGCATGTATGCATTGTGTGTGTGTGTGTGTTTGTCTTTTATCTGTCTGTGTGAATGTCACTGGATGTGTGTGTGCAACACTGACACAGCCATGTAGCTAGCTCGGCTCGAGGGTAGGATTAGCGGAGAGCATTGCCTCGGCCCACAAACATTCCATATTAAAAAATGAAAAGGCAACCTTCATTACTATCAGTGGCACATAACCTCCCCTCTTCCTCCTCCTCTGCTACTATTATACACAGCCCTAACAGCCTGGGTGAAAAATACAAGCCACTGACAAGAGATTCCATTATTCCTGATGCCTCAGTGTCAACAACATACATCCGACGGGGCAAAGAAAGAAAAAAAAAATGGAAGAAGGGAAAAAGGATGTGAGAGAGAAAGAAGGGGGGGTTAAGCTCACTACAATGCCTGAATGACAAGATAGGAAGGAAACCTGGGAATGGAAGCTTCCAGGTTCCTGTTGGTGCTGGTGTCAGGAGGATTTTGGGTGTCAGCAATGTGATTTTGGGGAGGGTGGGATGTGACTCAAGATCTGGAATCACGGGTAAAAGCGGATGAACCATGATATGGAAAATTAGAAAATTGTCACAGGTCGATCTTAGGTCTTAAGCAAAAGAACAATTCTGTAGCCAGGATGGAAATTGTTGCTTTAAGACTTGGGCAGTGTGCCAGTATCTACCGTACTTTATGAGGGCAGAACTAATCTAAAATACCTTTAAAAGCAACTCAAAAGCCACTTAGTGCAAGTTGAACAGCACCATACGAACAGTAAATCTCTCTTCAGCAACATTATGAATGGCATAACATATCAACATATAAGAGAGATAAGATTTAAACACTTGCAGCATTATAGTGCCGTGTATCAGCAGGAAGCTGATCCATATCACGATACTGGGGCTATGATTCAATATATCGTGATACACTGCACGAATGCAATGCGATATATAATAATTTTTACATCTCTTTTTTAAGTCATTACATTTGAAATCTGACTTATTTTTCATGCAATCAGAGCAGTCCGTGGGATCTACATTTGCAATTACAACACTTCCTTAAACATCCACTATCATAGCAATACTTTCTGTGCCATCTATCTGCTCCAAATCTTTTCATGTAGAAGGAGTTTTGAGAATAAATAATGAAACATCACAATACTCAAGTGTATCTGTATTTTCTTATAAACCTTGCGGATCATAATATACTTGACATATTGTACATATTACATAAACAGTGATCAAAATAATGACCTTGTTTTTATAATATCTTGTTTTTCAGATCAAAGTCAGCAATTGAACTGTACGACTCGAGTCAGAAAGATGCTTTAACTGTGTTGATAATTGCAAATTTTGGGGTAAAATTTTGAAAAACAGTTGACTTCTGTGCACTCTGTTGGCCAAAATTGCAGATGGACATGAGTAAGCAAAAGTCACACAGCATTATACACAATAACAGGACTTAAGAGTGTGAAGGCCATTAAAACTGGCCTTTCAGAGTGTTAAAAAAGATACAAGTGAAATGCTTTAAGTGGCAGCTTTGTCTCTCCCTGTGGGGCAAAACGCTTCAATGGAAACTTAACTGGCCTCAACCCAATGACATAAACCCACGACTCTGTGGAGAGAAAAGAGCTTCCGTGTCTCTCCAATCTCACTTTCATGGCTTCAAAGCAGTGTCAGAGAGTGTCAGATTTGAGGAGGTGTTGAATCTCATACTCTTTAAAACTTGTAATCCGCTCAAGGAGCCTACGGCAAAAAAAGAAGTCCATAGACACACACACACCACATTGCAAAGCACACAAACACAGAACAGACACACTTGAGATGACAACAGGATCTACAGTAGAAAGGCTCACATACTGTATATGCATACACAGTCAAATTCTAATACACTGATACTGAACTGTAGGCAGATACTGAATTGAAAGCGTGCAGTAGAAAAACTTGCAGACATATTGTTTGGATAGACAGTTTAGTAAAGGTATGCAAACACAATAACACTCAGCTCTTATCCAAGATGTACACACACTTGAAAACATTAATACCTGTTCACATTTAAGAGGATAAAGGTTAGTGCACTTAAGTGGCCTGTCCATCCTGCTCCTGAAAGCTTTCATCTGATTGGCTGAGCTCCAACTACCAATACGCTCAATTACTTAATTGCAGCTTCAATCAAAACAAGCAATTTGTTTAATCTGGGCTTTCTGCGTCCGACGTGTTCACATTAGAAAAAGACAGAGCGAGAAAGAAGAGGGATCGCCTCGCGTCATCTTACCCATGAAATTATGCTTTGGATTTCAAAACGTTGCCTGCATGAGAGCGGAGGGGAGGGAGCAAAGTCCAATCAAAAGTTCAATTATGTAAATGGAGATGTGGAGTGGATGGAACAATAGGGGAAAGGGGGGGAGGACAAAAGGCAGGAACAGGAGAGGGGAGCGAATGTAGCGTGAAAAATAATACACATTAACATACAAAGGATATATCGCATTACTGTTGTAATCACACCGAGGAGGGGCTCCTTCCAAAGAGAGCCGTGAGAGAAAGTGTGTGTGCACGTATGTGTGACTGTGCATGTAGACAGTGTTTAGTTAAGTCAGGCATTATGTGTGTGAACAGGTGGAGAGAGAATGATAACCCTTTACACCTGAGAGCTCGCAGGAAGGTTCAACACACGACAAACTGCTGCTTTTGAGCAAGGCACTCAAGGCAAATATTGGGAATGTTTGTTCCACAATTTGTTAACAAATCTTTTACGCCATGGGTTTGTGTAATATCACTAAGTGGTAAATATGTAAATACATTCATCATGATGGTGATGGGGGGTTGCTAGTGATTCACTCAGAAGCAGATACGCTTCCCATCTAGCAGTGAACCTGCAGGCCAAGACAGAGGGCCTTTCGGCAGTTGGCTACTGAGATGTAAAATGCAAAAATCAGGAAAAGCGGTTTCCTTTTCCAGGACCGTTTTGCTTCCAAGGCCTATTCTGCTCCAAAGGCATAACCATGCAAAGCAGTAAAAAAAAAGAGAAGCAGAACAGGAGAGGACAGACAAGGCTTTGAAATTGAAATAAAAACCATTCACTGAAAAAAAAACACATCATGAAATAACACAGTTTGGAGGAGGCAGCAGACAAAGGAGTGACTGTGCCAGCTTGCAGTGTGCCCACCCGCCCGCTTGCACGCCTAACGTGTAACACAGGGGCATAATGCGGTGTAAGCGCTGGCTTTAGCTTGTCATGGAAACGGCAGTAGCATTACCCACACTCACGCCTCTGCAAATTAGCTTTGGCTGAGAAAAAAAAGACACGCAGGGTGGGTAGGTTTGGGATTGAGTGTGTGTATCTGTGTGTGTGCGGTAAGTAAATGGGAGGGGGTCGATGGTAAAGAAGCTAGGATCCAGTTGGGGACAAAATAAGACAACATCACTGATGGTAGAAATGTTTAAGACTTCCCTTCCTGAATCCTCCTCCAGGTTTTCCCTCCTTTGGGCTACAAAGATCCAGCAGAAGAGATTACAAACTCCTTCTGGGCCAGGCTCCTCATCCACTCCTCACAACATGAGGTCTCAACTACCTTTTTTAAAAGTGCCATTGTCAACAGTTCAGAGTGAGAGTTCAAAGCCTCACTTGCCTCTTCCAGCACCCTTCGTTTTTACGGCAACACCATCAGTCATAGTCTTTGTTGCTGCTTCACACTCATTCATGATTATATAGCAATATGTATGACATTTTTCTGCATTGACTTACGCTGCCCCAGGACAATCAAGAAAATGCACTGAATAGGCCCTATGATATGCATGTGACTATGTCCGCTATTCACTGAATCTATATAAAATGCATGGATGGTATGCACTTGCTTAGTAACTTGCACCCAAAACATTGACTCTGTCTGGTCAACTGTTGGTCCACTGATACATCAGATTTCAAACTTGCTGCCATGTTTACCGCCCATGTTGGCAGCTTTGATAAGTAAATGACTTGACTTGAATGCAGCTTGATTGTCAATGACTGTTCTAAGTGCCCGACCCAAAACTATTATGCCCAAAAAGTACAGACAGAGATTCTCCAATGCTTTAAACTTTCAGATATGAACACTCTTGACCATTACAAATTACTAATGATTTGTAAAGCTTGATGCAACTTTTATTGTGCTGGTCATTACAAAACTGACCAGACTGACAGATGTTGTTAACATGTGGACCAGTCATATATTTTGATGTTATGTATTATTTAAATAATCAACATGCATTTTTAATATGTGTATTTTAAAACCTGGATTTTAAAGAATCCAGAAAAGGAGTCCAAAGACTACCCGTCTCGTCTTATCCTCATCTTCCTCAGATAAATAAATAAGCTGTGAGAAAAGAGAGAGCAGGAGGAAGAGAAAGAGGGGGCGGCTCTTATAAATCTATAACGTATTAATCTCCTTTAACTGCCATCTTCAACAAACAAATTAGTGGTGCAATGGATTCAGAGATCAGCTGTGCCGATAACGCCGCCATTTATCAATTAATCTAAGCCTGGGCAGGGAAAACTCATTAAGGGGGCCACTTTAGGAATTATGTTCCGCAGGTAAAGAGGCTGACTGAGTGCGTGTGTGTACGAGGTGTGTGTGTGTGTGTAGGGGGGTCTTGACACAGCAGTTGTGCAACCCCCCCACTACAGACTGCCATTGTCCAGCGCAGCGTGGGCTCTAAAGTGATGAGAGGGGTGATAGCACAGCCAATTAAAATGAACATAATTACAAAGTCACCCCTTTGACTCCTGATCAGAATACACATGCATCAACACACACACACACACGTACCTAAGGAGGAAGGGTGTGGTGGAGGAAAATGCCACACACAGGCACAGAAAGAGAGGGAGGAGTATGACAGGAGCATCCGGAAAGAGTGGGAGGAGGTATCGATAAAGAAAGTAAAGAGACAAAGAAGAAAAAGAACATGTGAATACCTGAGAAGCTTTAGTTTATTGTGTGTCACTGATACTTTACGGTTGGTTCCAACATGTGGTGGAAAATGTTATCTAGGTGTTCACATTGTCACCAACATATCTGAAATATTGACCACTTTTGATCCTTTTTTTCATGCACTAAATTTATGGACAATGATGTTGCCGAATGAAACTTAAGTGATCACCAAAGACATTCAGATTATTTTGCCCGAATTTATGTCAATCAGGACCCAAAGTCATGGACTACGGAACGACTAACCATTGGAAAAATATTCCTTTCTACAACAATTATGAGCTTAGCAAAAGATTTAAACACATAATACTACTTTGGGCACAACTGTATTTTGTGCTTGTAGTTGGTGAATAAAAACGGGCTTGGTTTGGTTTCTTTTCACACAGACAGAAACTCTCTACCACCCGAGATGTGTATGGAGAGGGAGCAAGAAAGTTAATACATGAAGAAGGACCTGTGTTCTGGACTAGTGCATATTTCTGCGAGAGAAACATAGCTATGCAGTTCTCCAGCTAGCTACAATTACTACTACGCAAGCTGCTACTGTTTGCATGCTCTGCTACATCACAAAATGTAAACCACACCTGGGTACAGATCTGTTTAGCTCAAACTTCCAAAGTACACATGAAAGTTTGTGATGAGAACATGATCCGACCAAACAAACTACTCCATAATTCAAATGTTACCAATCCAAGAGCTCCTCGATCTGTTTGTTGTGGTCTGTAACAGAGTGTGATTCACTGTGTGTTCACACCTGCCCACAAAAATCACAGCAACAGTGTAACCACTCCAGGGTTTGATGCAACCAAACTAAACAAGACAGGTGTGAAGCAGACCAGCTGTATCTTCTGATTATGACCAAGACAAGACCGCATGATCAAATCTTGAGCTCCGACGAGGTTGCTCAATTAAAAGCCAAGAGAATGATCCCACTCAGCGATGGACGAGTTCAACACTGAAACTGCCACTTAGTATTTCCTATAGCACATAAGAGCACACACCTGCATACCATAACAGTCCAAAAGAGGGGGTGCTGGAGGGCTTTATAAAGAGGCAATTAAAGCCTTATCATTTCTTCACTCGCTCTCCTTTCCTCAAACAGAGTGCGCACACAGACACACACACACACTTAAACACGCGCACACAATTTGAAAGACAAATCACTCAGACTAATTCATAAGGTACTTCTAAGGTCCTTTTTAAATTACGGAGAACGGTTGGTTTAATTCAATTAAAATGTAGCAGGGGCCACTTAAGGATGACGGGAGTAAGGTATGGCATGACTAAGTGAGCGCGGTTTTCAAGAATGTGCGGGGGGTCTTAGACCTTCTCAGGGTCGAAGGAGTTTTCAAGTGCATGGACTTCTATCTCCTCACCCGAAGCCCCCTTAAACCTCACCCCAAAACCCTGGATCCTTCTGGGCTTAAGCCCACACACACCTGGAGGACCAGGGCAGATTAAGACCAGATTAAGATAAAGTTACCCCTTCTTCGGCCGCTATGTCATTCAAACCCCTGGCCTCTATGGCCACTGGATAGAAGGACACACAAGACAAAAAGGTTTGGTTCATTCATATATACACACACAGAGGCACGCACACACAAAGGACTTTCTGGTCATCCTCATAAGCCCTATTAGTCTGCTATAGAGCCTCTCATAGCAGACATCAATCACGGAGGGATTAGTCAATTCCCTCTCTAAATGAGTGGCGAGGGAAACCTCCCTTCAACTCTAAAGAAGGTCTCTCTCTTTCAGAGATTACACAGCGATTTGTTTTCATTTTGTTCCATCTTCATCGTTTTCTGTTTGACTTGCTTTTCATTTCTCTCTCTCTTGCTCTGCGTCTCCCTCGTTCTCTCCTGCTTGCAGCTTGTGAGGTAATCCTTGGCAGATAAAACTAAGGAGGACTTACCAAAGGCAGATTACAAGCGGCGCTTTGCGGAAGGCCCTTTTACACCAGTCGGCGCGGGTATTGAGGAGAGTGAGCTCTTCGCAGTGCTTAACTTGTGAACTCGACATGCACCCAACAGAGGAAGAGGTGGAAAAATGATAGCCGCATTACAGTAACTGGATCAAAATATATCCCTCACAACACACACAAGATTGCACATTAGTACACACAATGCACATGCTTCTTCTTTCGTGGCAACGGTGTATAAAATTGAATTCAGAATAGTACCTGAATACATATTAACGATAGATTTGGATTTCTCCTGTTAAAATTATATCAAAGTCTGTCCTGTGAGACTTCGGGATCAACATTGTGTATTAATTCCTATATTAGTCTGAGAGGAGATCAGCTCCTCTTTGAGCAAAGTCTTCCAAACAACTTTTCATCTTTCTCCCAGAGTTAGTTTAAGATCCAGGTATCGTTTGGCCCTTTCCAGTTCATATCTACCAAACAGGCAAACCTAAAACTGACCCTTGCACAACTTGACCCAGAAGATTACCTTATCTAAACACTCCCCTAAACTTTTTTCCTTCAGTAGTCAGTAATGTCTTATACCTTTCTGCTGAATTTGATGACAGCGATGCCCTGCAGCTTGAAACAACAGGAAGCACAATGATTGGACCTAAACTGCATGTTAGGAGAAACTGGGTCTCCTCTCTCCCACAAGATCCAATAACAGACCACTCAGGGACTGCAAATAAGAGTTGGGGAGGGGTCCACACTGGGAAAAGGCAGACATTGAGAGGTACTGACTTAGCTTTACTCCTCTCAAGGATTATTCTCCTAATATTACAAAGCTTATGGAAAGGCCAATGTGGCCAAGGGGAGCCTGCGGTCTCAGAAACGGACCGCTATGTTTCCCTGCTATTATTGATTCCAGGTTCTGAAAGGTAATAGACACAGCTCTCCTCTGATCCTTAACTTTAACCCAACAATATACAGTAGCTATGCAAATCACACAGGGCATCTTATATGTACTTTTAAGTTCAACTTCTTTTACTTTTACCATTAAAATTTGTTACATTTCTGCAATCAAATGTATAAAAAGGGTTGGGCCATGTACTTAGTAATCACAAATGTTTCCATTATTGTTCAAAGCTAAAGAAATCTTATGTATGTTAGCAAGTTACTGTTATGTTATGTTGCTAATGTTACTTGTGGCTATTTCAATATAATGG
>CAFUXE010000734.1:114632-126413 GCA_903364295.1 Serranus cabrilla
GGTGGTTAGGATGAAGGTCGTCCTCAGGATCATCAAAGGGATTTGAGCCCATGGCAGGAGATGCTTCCTGATCCTCGTCTTCCAGAAAGTTCAGCTTGTTGATGAGCTCTGTTGCCAAAAAGTCAAACATAGTCATTTACACGAATAACAGAGTAAAAAAAAATAAAAACCACAAAACAATACACATCCCAAAATGAAATGAATACAAACATTCACAAACCCAAATACACCAATATCTGCACTTTGGAGTGAACCATGAGCATAAAGACCAGTCAGTCTGGTGTTAGTAACCCCTCTTGCTGGGGAGCGCTGCCTGAACTTCTCTGTGCTCCTCCACCACCTCAGCCCACTTCAATGCATGTACAGCAGTGGCATTCTGGGACAATTTGTGTGGTATGGAGGGTTACTGTGGGAGACGGTGAAGGCAGTGGAAAGTTGCTATAGAGATCCCGGGTGGAAAGGCGGAGAATTGTCCACTTTATCTTCATCATTCTCACTGTAGTTCAATTGCATGGTGCCAGGGTGTGGGTCAGTATGAAAAGAGAGTAAATGTGTGTGAGGTAGATGCCAAGAAGTGCTGCTAAGCACTATGTGACAATCTGAAAAAGTGCTGTGTGCATGTGAGTGTGTTGCCCCTGGTCTATATATGTTAGGGCGGCTATGTGAAGTGGCGGTAGCTGATAAGAGGTCCAGCACTTTTACTCGCCTCCTACTGACAACATTCATGACCCATTTTAGACCATGGAAAGTGCATGTGTGTGAGTGTGTATTTACGTGTGTGTAGCATAGTTTGTGACTGTTCAAAATCCAAGCAGAAGAACTGGAGAACTAGAGTAACTTTATAACTAAATCTGTGTTTATTTTATTTTAAACAATAATAACCTATTCCACTGAATAATAAACCTTAACTATTAACTAGGAACTAGCCAATAAAACCATGTAGTTTAGTCCTTGTGTCTATGTGTCAGCCTGTGATGTGTACACCCATCTAGCCCAACATCAGCTGGGTTTGGGTAGAGCCCACCCCGCAAGTCAAGATAAGCAGCAACAGAGAATTAATAAATAAATGATTTCCCCATGTACATTCACAGCTCATAGTTTGAGATGCTTAATATAATGCCAATGTTCTAGAATCCCAACATTTTTCCAAAGCATTTTATGGCACAGCTCAATTTTTGGAGGGTTTTCCATGAGTAAAAGTTCCTAGTACTTGTTTTGGGTACCACCTTGGTCCACATTCCAGGCAAGCTGAGCAGCTCCACTTTGGCCATCAGCTGAGAAACCTGCCTGCATTGACGGGGTAAAAGGAAACGAAGAAAAAGCCCCCGGTACCAAAAGTGAGTTTAGTTTAGTTGAGTTGAGTTAGGGGGAACATGTTGTGGAAAAGAGGCATAACTTATCAATAAATGACTTTGCTGCTTTGAATCGTCTCACCAGCTCAATAGAATACCACAGATCCAATATACAGCTCAATTGAAAAAAAGAACACTTAATTCCAATTTGAAGACAAAGAAAAACATTTTTAGTCTTCATGGAAAAAATGTTTTTTGGTGTAAAAAAACAGTTTGTTTGGATACGATTTACCTGGCCTGGTTCACTACCAATTGCAGTAAAAGAATTAGGAAGGCAACACTGTCAAAAAAACAAAGAAAAGAAACCAAAAGGATGAACACCACCTGATGTGTTCACAACACCTTGTACATCACATCACCACATGGACCAAGATAAATTCTAAAACCACATAACCACAACACGACCACAATACCAATGTCAAGGAGGATCAGGGGATGGGGGCGTTTGAGTCAAGGAGAGAGAGAGAGAAACACAAAGAGAGGAAAGCTGGAAAAGGAAGGATAAAGAAGAATAAATAAATGGACAGAAATGGTGGTTATGAATGGTAGTGTAGAGGTGACACATCGATGATAGAGGGAGGCAGGAACACAGGATGAGTGAAGTGAAAGAAAGGTGAAAAAAGACCTTGGGAGGAAGCGGCAGGCTTAGCGGTTGCTTTGCGTGCTCGCTTAAGGACATCATCATCATCATCATCATCCCCATGTAAGCAGCTGAGGGCATTCAACTGGTTTACTATCTCTGTAAACGACAGGGCCATACAGGAAGGGAGGAAGGAAGAATAGCAGTGAACAAGGCAAAATAACATATGGCATCGAGAAATATCCACACACACGCTTTAACACATAAAAGTGCCATTTTTACTTCACAAATATCTAGAACTGCAACTCTATAAGAATCCCATTTATGCTGCTTCTTTTTGACCACTAAGAAACACTAACAGGTCTTTTTGCTCAACCTTTGTCGAGCAAAAAAGAGATTAAATAGAAGTGGGTCTGACCCAGTCCTTCTTCACTGTTCTGTCTTCAGTTAAAACTTAAATACCTCACTAATCTAATCCAAACTCACACCATGTTGCAGCTTTATGTAAGAGGGTTAGTGGTACTGCCTTTGTACCCAATAGCAATATGAATATTTTGCAAATTACATGCATCTTGTCAGGTTCGACAACTTCCTACTCTTAGTTAATCTCCATGTGACACAGCAGGACACACATCAGATTTTTGTGATGCAAAGATTTTAGTTCATCCCAAATTGTATCCGGTTCACACTTTAGACCTTTGTTTTTTTTGGTTAATTGTTTAACAAGCTAATTAAATGGCTTGGAAAGTAGTACTTGATCTACAGCATACTTCCAAATATACACACAACACTGATGCTGTATTTCAAACTGCATACTTTGGTTAACTCTGTCATAGCATTGGCAAAGACTGATAGCACACTAATAGTTTGCTTGGTGGGTAGCACGTCTAACACACACACACACGCACAAAGACACACATACTCTCATTCATAAAGGATACACCCACAAAATATATACTCATGGAGATGTAAAAATACATCCATTTTAATTTTCATATATATATTTTATGTTTTACATATTGTGAGTAAAAGAAGAAAAGAGAACATATGTTTTGCAGGGTGTGCATTGGTTAGCCTAGTGTTAGTACTGCTGGTGTAGCTTGCTGGCTTGTTGGGTACGTAGCAACCAGGGAAAGAATATGATAGTGGGGAGTTTTGGCAGCTTGGCCAGGCCTTTGATTCAGAGAAGCACGCTAGCGAAGCATCGCTGTAGGCGCTCAATGCATATACATATAAATGAGACAAAGAGCAGGGAAGGGAAAAGAAAGGAGAGAAGGCATGAAGCTTAACATAAAGAAAAGTTGGATTAAGCAAAGCAGGAAGCACAAGGGCCCCTACATTAGACCACAGAATGAATCCCAAACATGTATGTATAAAAGGAGGCAAGACACCGTCTGGAGACTAGTCCACCAACACAGGAAGAAAGCAAGAAACACAGTAACAGGGATGGCAGGAGAGTAAAGCGATAGCAACAGAGAATAAACTGAAGCAGACAAAACGCTGTAAATTAAATGTATAATCATATTAATGCAAGCATGCACACTTACAGAAGCAAAAACATAAAAATCAAAAGAAATCAAGAAAGAAGCAAAGTTGATGCCCCACTGAAGCCTTGGTCCTGGTTATTCCGGTCTGGGAGATTATTCAGGAGGGTTGGAGATTGTTTTCCCCAAGTAGTCAGTTTAAGAGAAAAGTTTGACATGTCAAGTGGATTTGCTGATTCCAGCAAAGCAGTTATCAGGGTGCCTTTAATCAACTTCTTTACCTCAGATATTATAAATCCTATATCTGTCACCTGTCAAAGAAATAAAAAGTTCTTTGTGTCAGTTTTTACCTGTGATCTTGGCTGCCTTCTCCTCCTGGTTGACCCTGTTCTCCTCGTCCTCCTCGTTCTCCTCCTCAAAGTCGTCCAGGTTGCCGATGTCGGCCTGCTTCATGCTCATCAGGCTGGCCAGGCTTTGCATGTCCTCATCACTGTATACCGTAAAACACACACACCACAGACAGAAACTCATGTTCATAAGCACTCAAAACAGATGCATATAATAGGCATATAATGGTAAAAACAACATCACCTTTGCATTTTTATGGTAATGGCATGTTTTAAATAGATTAACAAATCCCAGAAATAAGAAGAGAAGAACCATAATGCATAAATGGATGAATGAATAAATAAAAATCCATTTGTGCCTGCTTTAAGACAGAGGAACACACACAATTCAACCTACAGCTCTTACCTACAAAGCTGCCAACAGCTAGAATCACACACAAGGATAATCATAGCTCCAACCTTCAGCTTTTGTCACCTCGATCACCGCTAATTCATTTCTTCACTTTAGACCTACATCTCTACAATTAACTGTCATAATCACCTGATATTTCACCACAACTTCACTCCTCATGTCAAGGTTTTTGTCTCTCATTTCAAGCTCTCTTCTCTCACTCTTTCCCGTCCACCCATTGTCTCTTATTTTCCCCCACCACCACTTAGTTCACAGACGCATCATCGTCTACAGTATTCCTTGTATTTTATGTAGTCCTGTGTACTCCCCCTCAGTCACTCAACACCGCCGCTCCATCATAATCAATGTATTCTCCTCTCTGTTCTTTGTGTTTGGTGTTTCCCAGGCCCAGAGGCTCATTTGAACTGGTGTGATTGAGTTTGTTTGTGTGTGGTCGACATCATTCCCCGAAGGGTTAACAAGGGTTACGCGCCATCGACCCGCCGCCCGCGCCACAACAAAGGCCTTGTTGCTCTGCTCCCGCTCAGTGTGTGTGTGTCTATGCGTCTGTCTTTAAATGAAAGTTGCTGCTATCACATTAGAATGAATAACAAACGGCAAACATACTGATTGAGGGTGTGTGTCCTCAAATGGTGATATCAGAGATGAATATGTGAGAATGATTGAGAAGCTGCGCAAACTGTGTGCGTGTAGGAAACTTTGTACAATCAAAGAATATTAGGCCGAGTGAGAAATGTGTGTACATTTTTGTGTGCATATATTCTATACACAGTTTAATATATGGGTACACATTCAAAAGAACAACACACGCCCAGACGGATAAGCTTAATGATTCCTTACAGAGCTGAGGATATCACGTCTGGTATATTTCTAAAAGACTTGCATAAAACTTCAATACTAGCACCATCAAAAGCGGCCATCCAGATGAGCTTACACCTCAGGAAGAGCCAACAAAACCTGACCATCATGAGCTTCGACTTAAAAATGGCGTTACATGAGAGGACCAAGACTTACGTGGCCTTTCCCTCACGGAGGAAGATGCAGGAGAGGGAGAACTGCAGCGTGGCCGACACCACCTTCTTCGACAGGGGCTTGAACTTGAGTTTGACATCCGTCTGTGTGGGCATTGGACTGGCGTACTGTTTCATGTTTATACTGCTGGTGGCCAAGGCCTTCCTCCGCCCTGATGGAGACTCCTACAGAGGGATGAAGAAAGATGAAGCACAGGTGAATATAATTCCATATTACTCAACTGACAGTGAATAGCATTCAAGAATCAAAGGGAAAATAAAAAGTGCATTGACACCAAATCCTCTGCCATTTTCTTGTTGGTCAACTCTTCTTTCTCTTATCACATGATGAAAAGAGATCTGACTCCTGGTTCTCTGCTGCTGCTGCCATACAGAGCAGATACTTTCAGTTTAATAGTAGCGTCCATTGAGCGACAAGGAAGTTATTAAAATAATGCTTCAAAATTGGCAAATAAAAGGGTTTTATTTTTATTTGATGATACATATACTGTACATAAATGTTATATAAATATATAAATTGTATAATTAGGGTGTAATCAGTGTATGCCTGAACACTGTGTAACACACAGATAAATAGTAATAAAGTGTATTTGGTCACTGTTGGTTGGTAAATCCAGAACAAACTAAAATCTATGCCCTCCTGCGTCCCTCATTGTGAATTCAGTTGTGAAATCCTTCCTGATATTTCCTATCAAAGGTCCATGCTGAAGCCATTTCTGCTGCACTTCTTTTCAGAGATGTGCTCTGGGCCAGGGGCTAGCAGTCAAATTGGAATTTGGGAATATGCCACAGACCAGGTGATAAGAGTTATGGAATCAGTGACAGGGGCCTGTGTGTGTGTATGCGTGTATGCGTGTGTGTGTGTGTGTGTGTGTGTGTGTGTGTGTGTGGATACATGCAAGTCGCACACTAGAGGATGGCGTATGAAAAATAAGAACTACCAGGAAGCCTTGTCACTGACTGCTAGATATGGAAACTAAACAGTTGGGGATGTTCCAGCCTTTTGTCTGCCCCCCTCTCTCCCTCCAACAAAAACTGATGGGTTTTGTCTGCTGCAAGTCTGGCTATGGGAGCACCACGCTGTCAGTGAATAACAGACTGGTTCACCTCCTTGCTGTGTTGATACCACTCACATACCATTTCCCCCTTTTCTGTTTTGCCCCCTCTGTTTTTACAGATTCTGTTGTTGTGATGGGAAGCCCGCCACATTTTCCTGTTTAACTGATATGTGTTAAGGATCAGACACAGGTTTACACGTCCCTTCACAGGCCATGTGGAATGAGAGCAGCAGGCAGTGGTAGCACACATGCTCGCTCTCTTTAAATCCATCTGCTCTCCCTTTTTTGTTTCTTTTTCACTGCATGGATGTCTAAAAACAGCATATGTAACTGTACACACCTACCTACACACACACTTGTATTATTATACCACAGAAAAATACCTTCTTGTCTGAGCTGTGAATGGAGCCCTGAGGATTCATCCCCTCATGCTCACAATGCCGAACAAAGCAGAGCAGCTAGCTCTCTTTCACACAACACCAGTTTGAGAGCACATATACATATACACATACACTCTGGCGTGTTCGGTAGATAAAGCGATACAAGCTCTTTACATTGCCTGGTTCCTGATGTCTTCACACACAGAAACGCACACACACACACCTCAGAGGTTTTGGCTCTGTGGGGAAAACTCAATCTCAGCCTTATCGCTGAGGACCGCAGGGTATTCATTCATACACACACACATACCCACACAGAGTTGGTATCAGTACAGTGGTAAAGCTATTGGTAATATAGTGAGAAACTATGTAAGCTCCAAATAGGGGCTAGAAATCTGTGGGCAAGCCAACACGTATCAACACGGCATGTGAATGTGGAGGGAGACTTCCATTCTCACTATTCATAATCACTAAAATTATCATCAGCATGTGCGCTACATTCAAAAAGTGACAAAAATCATCTTATTGTGGTTGCAAATCATCAAAAGCGGACACAACGAATAGTGCGAGTCACCAAATCTATTCCTTAACGCCCTGAACCCTGCCAACGGGTTTGAAAGGGATTAAAAATGCCCAAATAAAACCTGTTTCTGTACAAACTTTATTGATTTCAATAATAATAAGTAGTAATGCTTTATTCTGCATATCTCATTGAAAAGTTATCTTCTATATTGCAGTGAAAAATTAGGCCAAAGAGAGTAAAATAACGCCCTGAAACGTCTTGGGGTTCAGAGGGTTAAATCATTGAGACCACAACATGCAATTGATAAAATGACCAACAACTTAAAAAACTAGTAAGTTAGAGATTGCCGATCAATGTGAACTCATAAAGTTATGTCTACCTGCAAAACAAAAAGTCATAATCTGGCACAACCAAAAACTTGCAGTTTAAGTGAGGTCAAAAGAAGTTTGCCAATGAAAAGCTGATAGTGTGAATCAAAACAAGTCAAGGAAACCCTGCTCTCAGGAGCTACTTTCTAAGTACATTTGGAAGGGACATATGACCTAATATTGTTCTGGCAAAAATGATCAAAATCAGTTTCTCTAAGCTCCATCCCTCTGTTTCAATCCTGCCTCACCATCCGTCAAACTCCCACCATACATCTCGTCCAGCCCTCCTATCCTTCCATCTCTCTCCACCTTTCCCATCTCGCTCCTTGCTCAGACCAATAATTAAATGAAGAAACTACAGAAGAAACCGACCGACTGACTAGCGAGGCCACTTGACATTTTGCGCTGACATTTGAGCCTTTTCTCTTTAGCTGGGGAACATAATGACGTACCATCGCCCCACCACCAACCCCAGCTTGTCCAAAGAACAGCCCATCAGGAAGAGGAAAAGATGGGAAAAAGAACTCTCCACCTCCTATCTCTCTGCAGATTACACCCTGGCTATTATACTAAGCTAATAGTGCATGTAGATACGTTATGAATGAATTTGCTAAATGCACCAAACACTTAAGAAGAGGGGATTTAGAAAAAAAAAGAGAGGATGGGGAGGAGAAGGGGGAGAGGGATCTTGAAAATAGGAAATACTTAAGGATATGCAAATACCCCGGCGAAAGAATGGAATAACCGTTTCAACAGATTTGAGTAGGGACAGCAAACAATGGAAATCTGCTCTATTTCCCCGGATGCTGCTTGTCAATCAATGTGTGTGTGCATGTGAGTGTGTGTGTTTGAGAAAAAGTGAGGAGTGGAGGGGAGGGTAGCTGGGATTAGCGTGCCTGGGAGGTTGTGACAATGTGTAAAATGAAAGGGAAGGACAATGCAGAAGTTTAATTTATTACAGAGAGGATAGGACTATCAATATGCTCTCTCTTTCTGAGCCCAGAGAATGACTAAATACCTGAGTGTGTGTGCATGTGTGCGTGTGTGTAAAGGGGACACAGCGGGAGAGAGAGAGACAGAAAGAAGGACAGGGAAGGAGAGAGAGGATAGAAAGGTGGAGGGAGGGGTGATGGCTGTATGCTGCCCCCTAGCTGCAGCTCAGTTCAACTGCATAGCATTATTTAAGAACAACAGTTAGCCCTGACTTACAGCTTTGTACCAGGCTCACACAAACCAGGCCACACGTGAGAAAAGACATGGAAAGCACCAAAACATATGACCAATCAAATCTAAAAACCTGCCTACTCTGCACATAAATGACAAATGACTCAATAAGGATGTGTTTGTGTTAGTGTACCAGTCCTGCCCCTCTCCCCTGGTGCCAGCTGGCCCCGGATCGATCCACAGATGCTCCCCTGGTGGGGGGGCAGGGGTCAGGGCAGGAGGGGTGCCCGGGGGTCCTGCTGAATCCCTCTGCCCCAAAATGCCAATGGGACGGGCCGAAAGGAAGGAGGGGTGGGGATCCTTTTGTCACTGAGAGATGGATTAATTAGGCTGAGTGCTAAAAGAACCTGGCTTTTTTGTATAGACCTGGTCTGACACACACATGCACGCAGTCTTAGCACATGATGAACAAAAAGAATAACACACACACACCAATCAGCTAATGGCTTTTTAACACAGGTCACCAGTCAATTGGTTTCTAATTTTAATGGCTGATGCTCCATATTGATCCATATACCACTTTTAGTAACTATTCACACATCAACATTATCTCTTCAGAGACTGAGCAAGTTCCCAAATTTCTATTGTGGCCTAAAAAGTAACCTAAAATCTATACATTTTGATTTTGACGGTTTGTGACCCTAACCCTAACTTCTAAGGCACAGCTGATTTGTCAGTAGATGAAATGAGTGTGTGCCAATGTTTAGTACATTGTTGAGGAAGATAGAGGATAAAAACATGGCTCTGGTGTCACAACTATGATAAGTGATGAATCTCTGGTTCCACGTCAAGCAGATGATAATCTGACTTAAGCCTGCTGCCACAAAACAAAACAATCCTAAACCGTATGAAAGGCACAAGCTGAGGTCAGTTAAAGAGAGGTGAAGCTCCTCCTCTTCTAGTGGACGACCACAGGGCCTTACTTCAGAAAAAGCTAGCAAGCAAAAAAATGTAGCTTGAAATATATTATGAGAGACGTAGTTTTACTGAGCGCTTGCATACAAAACTAAATGTTACTTAAACAAACCTACGACGAACTGCAACTTTATTGACATGCAAAGTTATATAAATTGACAAACATCATATGCGGAATTAATGGCAAACTGTAAATGGGATCAAAAAATTATTTGTCTCTTTCAACAGTCGACCATACATATTTTTTTTTACGAAATATGGTCCCATGGGGTCCACTGGAAAGGGAGGGACAAACTACACTGAGACTGCACATCTGATAAGTCAAATATTTGATGCTATACTCTACCATAAATTTGCAAGGCGTAAAGTTTCTTTAAAATCAGCAAGACTATGGTGGATGGCTCAGAAATCATGCTGCATTTGACTGTTTACTTTCCTTATATGTCTTCTTCCTCTATTGTTAACAAAGCCTCAACCTCAAAGCTGATAACGTGAAAATATTGGCTTCAAATATTCCACTCCGCACAAAAGTGTACACAGGCCTTTGTAATTTATATTCACACGGATCAGAAAAAATAAAAGCCAAACTCAATTTACCCTATAGAATAACCCTGAGGTAGCACCGATTAGCCCTTCGCCCCGACACCCAAAATCAGCTGGCTCTGGTTGAATTCAGCAGTCAGCAGATTGGAGGTGGGGGGGGCACAGTGCTATTCCTCTCGCCTCAAGGTCACAGTTATTGGAAATGGAGACATCCAATGTGCTCACATCTCTCTTTGAATCCACACACAATGGAGTGATTCCTCTGTGTCAATTTGGCCTCCCCTGATAACTGATAAGGCAGGCCTTTTTACATACCACCTATGAATACCGCACTATAGTCGTTACAGACACACACACACACACACTCAGATTAAGACCAATTTATTCATCTGCTACTATTATATGTGAGGATTTATTTTTTTCCCCGAGCAGTGTGTTTTTTAAAGGCAACAATGGACATAAAAGGCATGCAATACTATCACTGCGGTTATGTGAATTACAATAACAATGGTTTTAATAATGGAATGAACTGTGCAAATGGCTTTCATGTGTATTGTCACATTGAGACACACACACACCCACATAGTCTCGCCTCCACATACACTGACACACAAGTAGAATAAGCACCACAGGATTTCTCTTCACTAGAACCACCTTGTGGATCAGATTTAACTTAAATCTCCCCAAAATGGGAACATCTTTCACTGACCACCACCTCGTCCCCGGGGGGCGTGAACAACAAAAAACGACAAGGTTGACAAACAGTCGAGGGAAAGTGAGAGAAGTAAGAGAGCAAAGAGAGAAGATTAGTCACAACAAGAGCAGGATTAGGCTTGTTTTAAAGGGAAAGGGCTGCAGATTACAGCACAGTGTGCGCTGTAGTTTTGGCTGAATATGGTTTAAAATGACACTGAGCTCAAGACATGGAGTCCTTTTTGTTTAACACTAAGAAACTGGATATGGGACAGATGGTATGTGCCTACTGCCAGATACAGGAACATTCAGTTTAGGCCTACAACTCACAAGAAGATAGAAGCATGCTCATTGGTGATGATGGGTATTCATTCACTGTCAAACAACCACAGTGCACCAAAAACATGTAAACTTCGACCACCAGTTCAGCAGCCCAAGAGTGCCAATTTTGAGCTCTGACCTCTGTCCTAATTGTAAAGAGGGCTACATAAAAAAAGGTATTTATACACTTTAATTAAAAATGCAAATCTTTTACTGAAACACTCTGACTCCAGCATTTTTCTGTTGTATATAATAGTATATTTTTGCATCAAATGCAATGCAGTTATTTGCAAAAATCTATTATGGTCACCTGAAAAAGCATTAAGGCGGCAGTGGAAAACCTGCTATTATGCTTGATGGCATCACACTGTAAGACTTGTTTGTTTTGATTTTTTTAACAGGTGATATCTTTTGCTTTTTAAGTCGCGTTTTGCAGGAAGGGGACTCCATTCATCAGACATATGGGTGATCAGTCAAAGGAGAAAACATAACCAAGTGTGTGTTTGTGCATAAAAGAGAGGAAAAGGAGGGGGTTAGAGAGAGAGAGAGA
>CAFUXE010000734.1:134083-159858 GCA_903364295.1 Serranus cabrilla
ATTAAATTAATTTGGAAAGCGTGTGTGAATGTGTGATCCCATACTAAGAACCCCCCCCACCTTCCCCCAGTGACACACACACACTCACACTAATTTACATCCTTCTAGCTTTAAACTATAAAGCATATATTATTCAAAATTAACACTGTGAGCACACATGAATAACATGAGCGGAGACACACGCTCTTCTTTCTAACACAATAAATTAGGCCTTTTGAGTTCTCCAAACTATTTAAGAAATGGGAAACGAGCAAAGGTGAAAACTTTGGAGACACATGCGTGCACACGAGCGCAAATTAATCCCAATTTGTCGGCCTCGGCACGGGAGAAACTTTTGGGATTTCATACTTCATACCAGCTTTTGTCACCTTTGCGTGAATAGCCAAGGGCTGAAATAATTGTGTTTTTCTTCCCCGAGGCCCAGTCAGCGCTCACAAGCCACTGGCCTACGTAATGTGTTCCAGACAGAGAGAGGGGAGGGGTGGGGAGCAATATACACACCACGGCTATGGGTACAATACAGAGAGTGTGTGTGTGTAAAGGTGATGGCAGTAGGACGGCCTGTGTGTGTGTGCGTGTGTGAGTGGTTGTGTGTCATGGTTTTTCACTGTGTGTGCGGTGAGATGACGATGTGACAGTGTGTGACTGTATGAGTGTGCATGAGTGGGAGGAATGTGGCGTGGAAATGGCCTTAATGGAGTTGGATGTGGTCCACAATAGACAGGACATCACCTCAGAGAGAGGACTGAAAGGGAGAAAGAGACGGAGAGGAAAAGAGATAGAGAAGGAAGAAGAAGGACATGACCAGAAGAGTGACAGAAACATTTCCAAAAACTGTAATAAAAAAAATCCCTAAATATATTATACATAGTCAAGTAAGTCAAACGTTGAGGGCTTTTCACACTGCATATCCTTAGCCCTGGGATAAAAGCTGACCCTGGGATAACTTTGGACAAAATCTTCCATCATGTTTTGGTAACGATATGCATCACGAAATAGCATGTTTTCTGCTAATTCACTTTATAAATACTCTATATGAAATAACCACAAAGTACAGCCAATATTATTGTATGATCCATACTACATGTTAGCAAACAGTGCCTCTAAAGTTCACCAAAGCTGCACCACATGCAAGCATGAGAACATAAAGGGTCCAAATGACGCAAATATTACTGTAACACACTGAGTTTCTCAGATACTGAAACACAAACGACATGTCTCTATGCATATATTTATTGTTGTTTAATATCACTTGCTCTACATCTGAAATACTTATGGTGTTTCACTTTGCCTGTCTGCTCTCTGTTGTATATTACTCTTCCACTTTGAGATGCAGCTGCAACGTTCAGGAAAGTTTACCAAATGAGAGGCCAAAAAACTTGATCACCCCCTGGTGGCTCGCCTCTAGTTTAGGAAGCACTTGATTTAATATGCAGCAGAGTTTTCCATGAGTGGAACACACATTTTCAATGTCAGTGTCAGTCGATCTTTTCACTCAATTGTGGGAAGCCCAAATCTTGTTTGAGACTAATATTAGGGTAATGGTGTAGTCGTTTCTGTACATGCTATATTAAAGCAGACAGTTATCCTGCCATCCCTTCCTTTTGATGTCAAAACATTACATGTAATTAAAAGAAAAAAAGTCAGTATTCACCAGGTTTTCTACCATTTCTGTATGTGTGACAAATCGTTTCCCCTTTATGAAGCAAAAAAACAAAACAAATTCAACATTAAAAGCCGTGGGTTCTTAAAATGGCTATTTCAAAACCGATATTTAAAATGTGGAAACATGCAGCAGACAGGCTGTCAAACAGTGTAAGAGGTGATTTGGCAGAGCAGCCATAGATTTGGAAATTCCTTCTTTTCTGAGTGACATTGATGTAATGTGAGTGAAAAAAGGTGAAGTGTGACTTGGAGGGAGAGAGATGGGGTGGGGAGAGCAGGGAGAGTGGGCCTTGGAGTGTGTATCACTGTATATTCAATGTATTCAGACATGATAGCTTCTTGCTTTAAATACAACAGTCCTGTGCCTGTGTGTGTGTATATGTGTGTGTGTTATTTAAATCCCCCCACAAAGCTTTGAAGATGAGGGAAGTTGGTCTACCATCTCCAGCTTTGGTTGATATGCAAAAGCAGAGAGAATACACACAGACATACATACACACATTAACCCTCCATGCACATACACACACACAAAAGAGCCCGTCAGCACAATGCCTTCAAATATAGCCGTCCAATCTTTTGACTCTCAATTTGCCCACCTTTTTGATAATACGCGCCTATTTGAAAAAGGGTGAAAGGCAAGGGTAGCATGCAATTTAGAGATACTACTGTGTAGCCATTTACAGCCTGCCACCTCTCTCTCCATCGCTTTCTCTTCTTCCCTTTCTCCCTCTCCATCTTTTGATTATGCGATTCGCCTTGGCAGACGAACAAATAGAGGAGAGAAAAGGTAGTGTTTGACACTGCCATTTTCAATGACAAAATACAATCAAACCAGGGCCAGTAATTCGACGGGGAGGGATTAGCCTAGTGCGAGGTTGGGCCCCCAGATTAAGACGAAGCCACAGCGCGGGGATCTTGAATTTCATCATCTCCGGCGCTCGGGCACAATGGCGTATTCTTCCCCTTTCTCCTCTGCCGTCTGATGAGGGGTCAGGAGAACTCACCTCTCCTCTTCTTCTGTTCCTCCTGCTCAGAGCTGCACTCAGTACTGCATTCATTCATCCCTCCTGACTTTATATTAGCTTAGATACCTGAATGGTGGGGGTGGTGTGTGAGCAGGGGGGTCTGAGCTGTCTATACGCTCATGCACATACATGCAAAGTCAGAAGAAAATATGATCAGAAATATCTGGATACAGTTCTTCCTTTTGTCACACATCCAGCAACACAAACATACAGGTACATGCAGCCACACAAACAGACCTCTCCTATTGACACACACCAACACTCAGGTGACAGCACGGGGGTGATCCACCAGATTTATCAGTGAATATTTGAAAAGGGGTTTTCACAGATCTTAGGGTAGACTGCCCTCTTGTGGTCGATTTATATAGTTCCTTAATTTCAGCTCATCTGCTCTGTTGATGGTGAGAAACCAGGAATGGGCTGCACAAATTCAACGTATTTTAAATAAAAAAAGGCAAACTGGACTAGATTGAGGCTTTTTGCATATATGGGTCGTGCCCGTAACACAAATTGTACCACATATGTGTAAAAGTACCACACAGATATAGCTGAGAAGGACAATGAACCTTCTTAACCTCTAAACTTTCATTATGTATTTTTCTCTGACTTTATCTGTCTCTGAATTGATGTAATGGTAATAGTACTATGTGATTCAACAAGTATAGGTCACTGCAGAGCACCAATCAGTGGCACAAACAAATAGGAAAGACATCTCTCTATCTATTTCTGACCATCCTTAGTATTTTTCCTTTTAAATTAAAGAAATCTCCTTAACCAAGCACCAAGTGCACCATTCCTGTTCATTACTTCTAAGACCTTTCTAACCTCCTAGCCACCTAAGGCATATTCTGCATAAACAAATGCTTAACATACCTTCAACCTCAAATCCCACCATTAGTCTTTTTTGCCATCATTTCATCATTGCCCTCTACAGTTTCTGAGACTATAAGGTTGCATTCTCCCTCCCTCCTTCTCTCCTCTGTGCTCTCCATTCCTGCTGTCAGGGGGCTGCTGTGGCTTTGATCTTTCTGTCATTAGTCAGGTATGCAGAGACACAGAGAAAACCCACAAACTTGTCTTTTTCTCTCCCTTTCTTGCTCTCTTTCTGCTTTCTCCCACGCTCTGGCCAGAGAACACCAGCTGACCTGCTTGTCTTCTCAGCTTTCTATCAAAGAGAGAAAGGTAGAGCAGTTCCTGCTGTCGTTCCTTTGAGCTTGACGTGTACAGAAAGTGACAGTGGCAAAGCACTCAGCCAGCTTTCCTCTTTTCTACCTACATTCTTAAAAAAAGGAGGTCAGAGGTCTATCCTTGTTGATCACTAGTGATGTCCCCCTCTCTCAGGAGTCAAAAAGTTTACACATCAGAGCATTCAGACGTTGGCATCCGCTGCTTTGAGTATTCATTCAAGATTTCTTTTGCTCATCAGAAGATTAACTCCTGCCAAACTTTTATCTCTCTTTCCCCCAACAGCTAAGATTTCCTTAAAATACAGTAAATCTGTTACTAAATATTGTACAACAGCTAGAACTTTAAACCCCTCACACCAAAAACAAAGTTTACATGCCAGCAAAAACAAAGTCAGAGCACGTACTTTTTGGAATTATATTATTTACTTGGCACCATTTCCGTAGGTTTGGCAGCACAGGTCAACGCTTGCTTTCCCAGGAACATGAAAATGTGCTGCAAAAATGTGTGACAAACAAGCTAAAGACTTTACTTGTGATCTTCGCCGACACAAATAAGTGTGAGTGCAAGACAGAGACACTTGAATGCCTCAAGAGCTTGCACTTAAAGGGGTCACAGTGTCCCTGTACTAGTGTCAGTGTATAAACAGCAAGGTTAATGTTCTATAAAGGAACTTTTAAACAAGCCAGACTTATTTATGTTCATATGATTAAGATAGTTCAAACTCCCTTGTTAAGACAAATTGTGCTGGGAAACTAGTGGAATTTGCTTTATGGAACTGAATCAGCTGAAAATGAGCAAGACTATCCGAAACTACTCTGGCCTACTTGATTCAGGATGAGCACCAGTGACAGCAGGGACCCACCCTGCTGAAGTGAATCACTACCAGATGGAAAGCACTGCTATGTAGCAAATCCTGACCACTGATCTCACAGAGCAAAATACATGATTATCAATTTTATCACAATTACCAGAATCACAGTAAGACGTGCTCTTATATTTTCCTCTGAAGTCTGAAGTGATTCTAATACATACAATATTTGTTTAACAAGAGTTTCGGGGACACCACATCAAAGCACTTTCACAGAAAACATTAGTCATACATTTCTGACTAGCTAAAAATGTCTACTAAAGGCTATGTAAGGCCAATTACAAAGGCCTCATTTGTCCAACATTTCCACTTTGTTTATGCACACCATGTCACAGAACAGACTCCAGCGGATGTTACACAGAAAATCACTTGTTAACAGCAAGTTTCCAGTTTCCTGGCCAAAAGGTACATGTGGAAATAGTCTCTCCTTTCCTCTCTTTCTTTCCAAATATTGCCCTCCCTCTTCCCTCAATCCATCTCGCCTATTTTCTCAAATTGCATAATTGATTTCTCCCTCTTCTTCTCTTACCCTGTGTTATATTTGGCTACGAGTCCTAGTTTTCATTTAATACTAAATGACATGCAATGGCCCATTCCTTGCAAACAGCCAGTCATACTTTCCTTTGATACTATAGCCTTAAATAGAAGACCAATATGATACAAAAGCGTAAGAAACTGACAATTGCATCATGAAAACGCAGTTAAAGAAATTAATGGATATATAACATACATACTCCCAATCCTTGTTGATAGTTGATTTACAACTCGCTATTGCACAAGCACACCTGAAGTTTGCCTCAGGATGTGGCCTATAAATGACACTTCACAACAGCTTAGAGAGATGCAGGCTGTTACTACCATAAACACACACCCAAACACATTCCACACATGCCTGAGCTAAACACTCATTGTGGTAGCGCATGTTTGCCAACATGATGCAAGCCAGAACCTGTGTTTTAGTGTGAGTGCTACCATCCACACAGAGAAAAGCATGTAATAACCCAGTCTAACCACAAGGTGGCAGCAGTTGCATATGTAATGCAAAGAGGATTTACCATGAAAATAGCTGAGGATGAGGAATAATGCATTTGGTGTCAATGTAACCGACTGTCCAAGTGCCTCTGAGTAAGGTGCTCAATAATAACTAATTATCACTCTTATCACTCATAAGGTTCAAGAAAATACAAAAACAAAATAGTACTCACATTTTCAATGACAAACGTCCACTCCTTGTCTTCAAACTCCTCTGCATGGGGGTCCTGCAAATGCAATGAAAGAAGTAATGCTTAAGTGCACAATATCCAGTGTAAAGATTTTCATTTTCAGTGCCAAAAAGCTGCGACACAGAAAACTCAGTTCATGATTGACAGCTCATCTACTCTGCCAAGGCTCTCCATTCTCACTTTATTCACCCACTGACCTGGTTTGTCTGCCCTCATTCTTTTCTTATACATGTGTTGAAAGTTGGGAATTAATGAGGTAGCTTTTAATTACAGGATAATGAGCTAATTACTCTGCCTGGTTGTGACAACTGTGGACTGTCTGTGTATACTCAGTAGTCAGTATATTAACTGCACCAAACAAACTTTCTGGGAACAGAGTGTACTTCTGTATGTGCTGGGCAGATTTGAAATTAATTTTGTGTATGTGTCTGTGTTTTAACCCTTGATTTTAATCATAAAGCATATTTATGTTGATGAGCAACAAAACTTCAGAATACTAGAACATTAAGCATCCATGAACCATGAACTATGACCACAGGCGTATGAAAAACGACGGATGTTTCCATCTGTCTGCACCAGTTCGTCTCCCTGTTGATATACTGTGCGTCTGTCTCTGCCTTGTCTCACTTCCTGCCTGTTCAGCTGTGAGATGATGAGAGGAGACAGTAATGGAGGCAGCAAGACAGCGGGCAGCCCTGTCTTACTGATCTTGCACAGACGACCTTCACTGCCCTTCAGGAGTGTTTACAGAAGCATGTACACACAACAACAAATCACTGCTGGACACACAAAGACATGCAAATCTAAACCAATCAACCCCCTCCATTTGCACACACACACACACACTTATTCACACAAACAATGCATGCTTAAACCAATGCAGTAACACAAATATGCAAATAGCACCACTGAAACAATTAAAAACATGAAATCATTATTTCCATAAATACTTTGGGGTTAGCAATTAAAACCAGCAATTCTTACATTCATTTGGGGTTTGTCAATAAGACCTTTGTCATTGCTCAAATGGCTGCTATAAATTCTTGCATTTCACAGACAAAATGATTCATCAATATTCAGTATAATCGTTTGTTGCAGCCCTAGTACTACACCTACACAAACACATGCACTGACAGCCTTTCTGTCTGAGTGTGCTTGTGACACACCCCAGGAAATCAATATTCCTGCAGTCTGGCATAACAGCCAAACACAACACCCACATGGACACAAACACACACAGCAAATCATACAGCTGCCTCATCCTTCTATTATTTCACTGCTCCATAAACTGCTTCTAAAAGCCAACAGAGCCCGACATCATCAGCCAGCTCAGTTTCCTCTCAGTTTATGGTGCAGTGTTTTAGTGTTGCCAGTAAATGTAAAGTGCAGACAGTATACAACCTTTTTTTCTAATATATAATCTTCGTTTACATGTTTTAACATCAATGTTGTATTAAGATTCTATAAGTTGGGAAAATGCAGATGTGTAAAATTTCACAAGCAAAGTGCTTCACTGAGGATTGGCTGGTACTACGTGCCCACTCTGCTTCCCTGCTCTGATTTATTCTTCCTGCAGAATGAGCAGTCACAGCGCTGCCCAGTTAAGTTACATATTAATTTCAGTATTTTCTTGCCGTCTACAAAGTTCAGCTCAGGCTGTCGGTTGATGTACATCTCCCTGAGGTTCAGGCAGCAACACTGCTGAGCTCAGCTGTTTTCACTGCAGAGCTTCAGGCCAGACAGGGCTTTGAGAGCATCTCTAAATCACTGAGAGCGTTTGTTTTAACCTTCAGTCGACACACTGCAGAACTATCTGAATTCTGAGTTATTAGAGTTTAACAGATTTAGACTGGCTTCAAGCTGTATTTTCTTTTACAATAAAAGGAGCACTTGAGCAGTTTGCACAGCCATAAAGTTTGGAGACCCAAGACACAGACGGTCAAAATCTTTGCAGCAGAGATTGCAATATCCTCACTCTTAGTCCCTTGTGTGGTTCGAGCTCTGAATACCCAGAGCCTACATTTACCGTAATGTGACCTCAGCCATCTTTTTGTTAGACCCACCTTTTCTGCTAAATGCCTACCTTTATATATAAACATCCATGTAACTTGCTGTGCAGGCTTTCCCTCATAAATTGCAGTACAACCCTACTCATGTCATCAGACACACCAAAAGACATTATACAGCTATTCTAAACAAGCTGAGTATGTCTCTTCACGATGAATGAAGAGAGGTTTATTTGTAAAACTGTCCCTTTAAAAATAAACTCTAAAGTTTTCACTGGAGCGACTGGAGCGGATGAAATAGACAGAAAGCTTGTAGATAGCAGAGGAAATGTTATTTGATTTGTGGCTTCATCAAACAGATGTCTGAACTGTGCCTTTAGTGGCTTTGCTTTGTGTCTCATTGCAAAAACAGCTTTATTACTTCCTCTGGGACAGGAAGTGGAAGTGGGCCCAAAGTAGATAGACACTGCACAGCAGTGCTAGACAAGCACAGGACTAGAAAACTGAACCAGTGCATATGACCGTTCAACCTTTTCATCATGTGTGCCGTTTAAAAGCTCTGTAAATAAATGAAGTCTTTTTTAGAACTATGACTCTTGTCTTTCATCATGTGTGAGTCCACATGGAGAACTGTATGGACCTCCAGTATCAAGCATTCGATAGGGATTCACTATTACATCAATGACCAAAATGTAAAAAGCCATCCAAAGCAGGGACAGGTATGTCAGTATTTGTGGCAGGAGGTCTAGTTGAGACACTGAGAGGTAACAAGACACTAAGCTCTGAGCCAGCCTGTCAGCAGGGAGGCCCAGCATGTTTAAGTAAGGCAGACACACTGACAGATACTGTCTGTACAACTGTGTCATTTACAGACACCACTGTATTACTATACATATACTGACCAACTTCTTATCAAATATATCATAATAGTGTCCAAAAAGTCTGAAAACTATACAAAGACAGTGTATTTTATGTTTAAGATGATAATCGTTTGTTTCTGTAAATATACACATTTTTATTCACACACAGCCTCTCAACTTTTTTGAAATCTGAATTGTACTAAAATTAACCAAATCTTAAAAGTAAAAGTCAACAACTGATGCCAAGGGGAGAGTGGCGGATTCCCTGGCATTAAAGACACTTATGCTCCATAAACAAACCTAGTTCTAGTACATAGAAATGCTTGTCTCAGTGCAAATTAAACCGCTGTAACCTACCTTAAACAGGGTGACAGTGATCTCAATGTTCTCTGGTACGGGCCACACCACCACTCCTCTGTAGGGATTTTTGATGCCAGGCTGCCAGCTGTGGGCCTGCAAGACAGAGGGACAAAAGAATATGATTTGCGAGTGAAAAATGTTCATTGTTTTATTGTTTCTTTATTTTGACAATGCCACTCATTTACTACAAACCTTGGAAGATTTCCGCCGACTCCTGCGTGTCCACACCACCACCAGTTTGTCTGGTTGCCTGTGAGGAAAAAGAGAAAAGACAGATGAGTGAAAACGGCAAAGGTATTAATGAATCAATGCACCTATCTCTACCTACACATTAACATGTTGAGACTGTCAGTCCAATTGATCAGCTTGTATCTTAATGCCTGATTAGCCTATTTCTGTACACACACACACACACCAACAACAACACATAGACACACCTGCATAGCTACTCATTGTATGAATAAATCATGAGACACAGCTAAACCCTGGCCTTGTCTCTGTGGACTGCAGCATACACAACAGGACACACACACAGCTCTACACAAGGTTAGTGTGACAGGGGGGAAAAATGGAAGGACGCAGAGAGTTACAACAACCTAACCCAGTCCAGGTCATTCGCACTGCACTGACTACAGACAGGAGCGACAGTGTACTCTCACAGTCAGTCACAAATGAATTCATTAGAATTGCAGATCATGAAACAGAAAATGAGTCACAGAAAGCATGTGTGTTATAAAGATTGTGTTTTGTGTCACCTCTCCTGAAACTACCTCACTTTCAGACTATATTTAAACAGAAACTTATTCAGGGTGTTAAAACAGAATATCTGCAGTAGAATGTGTATCGAGGCTCAAGGTGTAAGTCTGTGTCATATATCCATCACGTGTGATCTTTACATGCATAGCAGGGCACAAACTCTTTTTAGATTATTTTATAACATCTAAGTTTGTAATAGTACTTAGTTAAAATAACCTCAGCATCGTAAGAGAAAACAGTCGATTATCCCTTCAATTGTCAATACACAGCCTAATCGTCAAATGGCACAAGCTGAAAATAAACAATATATATCTTATTATTATATATACTTACAGTCAGCCTAAGAATTAATCTAAAAACAGAGCCAGTGTAACCAGCTAGTTAACGAGTTGGCAAGTCTAGACCTGCCTGGCTGCCTGCCTGTCACTCCTTCTGCATGTCTATATTGTGAAAGTATGTTTGTGTGAGATGCTAAACTGTTTAGTTTCTATATTAAAAGTACCACTTATTTACAATATTTTGAGTGTTAGCCCGATGATGACCTTCTTAAGCAGATCAGACATCGGCCATGACGTGAAGCAGGCTGTCAGGATCTGACCCCTGGCTTACCTTGATAAAGTGCCTTCATAGAAAATACATTTACATCACAAATCCTAAGTCAAATCAGGCTTCAGCTTTTGGTCTTAGAGGAAAGAGTGGGACAGTTAGCAGATGCCAATCCACAATATTGTCAGTCAAATGGAGTGTCTAGGTTTAAGTCCCTGTTTTGGCAAGTATTCGCTCTACGCTCTTGAGCTGTCCAGCTACCAAGCTGATGCTCTATTTCTGAGACTGACCTCACAATAGAGAGAGAAACAGAGCAAATTGCCGCTGAGGGATCAATTAAAATCCTTTTATTCTATTTTTCTGTTAGAGCCTGACCAATAAATCGTCCGGTAAAGTAAAAGCATATTACTGACATGACGGTATTGGTGTATAGGTGAAGAAATCAGAAAGACAGACAATGTCAAAAGATATGGTTCGAACATTCACAAATTGTGCACTGGACCAAGCAGGAATTAATATTGGCTGATATATTGATACACTGTGGCAATATTCCAGTATCAGTGGGTTTCTGATACAGCCGTTTGTGTGCACATACTTTAGTCTTAAGCACAGCAAGCACAAGACTTGGTTTATGAGTGCATGGGCCCTTATGTCAAAGACCCATGCAGAGCAACAGCAAAGCAGCCAGACCAGGGAAATAATGACTGACTTTGTGACACAGAGAGAGAGAAGACACAGAAGAAGGGGAAAATGGGTAAAAAGAAGAAAACAGAAAGACAGAGAGGGAAGGAAAGAGGAGGAGTGAGCGGGAAGAGAGGAGAGGAGAGGAGAGAAGGAGAATGACAGGCAACAATTTCAGCCTCGAGGAGAGGCCTCACATAGAGAAGCTATTGTCTAACAACACAGGCCATATCAGAGAGCATGCAGACACACACTAAATATCACCCCCTTTTTTGTCCCATTGTACCGTACTCGCTGTACTATGAGAAAAATGTAAACCATTCATCTGCAGGCTAAGTGATTTTTCTCACACTCTGTTCAGCTTCAGGCCTGCATGTTCTCTATGTTTAACAGGAATCAGTGGGCCATCAGAGAGGAATGAAGAAAGAAAGAAATGTGGTGAAGACATACAAAGAATGATGACATAGAGTTAGATGAGGTAAGGAGGGGCAAGTGCCAAGGAGAAAATTCAAAATACAAGAAAATTGGTGACTGCGGCAAGTTCTCATAGATCACTTGTACGAACCACTTAAGAATAAATCTGTTCGTACAAGTGGTTTTAGCATGAAGCCCAAAGTTCTGCTGAAGGATGAAGACAAGAAACTGTGTTAGTGTGTGTGTATCTGCGTGGGCTGGAGAGAGAGAGGGCAGACAGGAGTGAAAGTGGGTCAGTAAGCTCAGCAGGAGTCGAGATGAGAGCCCTCTGACACTGACACAAAACCCAGATAAACCCTCCTACATTTACATTTAAGGCATTTATCCGCAGCTGTCTTCCAGAGAAACCTGCAATTAGTCAGCATGAAGGGTATTCAGTGTTTTTCTCAAATCCACTTTAGCATCACAGCAGGTGAGAAAGACCACTACAATAATCTCCCTGCATGTTTTATGTCCATATAAGCAACTAGTTATGAGCTATTTTCCATGCAGATCTTTTTAATTGGCATTTTTGCTTTAAAAACTGCAGTCTCTTGAATTTTATGGTCTTGCTGAACCCCACTCCTTGGCTTTAGTGGAATTTCTACAGTTAAATCACAACCTTTTCTCCAGTCTGAACTCTTAAGTCAGCTCCATGCTGCTTGAATGCATTTTTGTGAGTGTGTGTTACACCTTGTCTGCTCTAGCTGTGTATTGGATCTCAGCACCTCAGAAGCGGCTGCAGTTCTTCATCAGTGTCTACATTGTACCAGCTCAGCTATACTACCGCTAAGCACTATGAAGCATTATGTCAGCACTTATAGCTCAATACAAAATCATGTGCTTATGGGCACAAGTATTTCAAAAAATGACCCTTTGGACTGCAGTTACACGTAAAAATGCAGAGCTGCACTAATTTAAAAAAAGTGAATCTGTTCTATCAGATCAGTGGATGTCAGAAGGAAGACTCGGCTGAAAGGTGTCCATACAGCTAAGATTTAGTCAGGCACGCTTGTGGTAAAACACTTGAGGTTCTGTGGGCATATCCATCCGCCTGCATGGTTGGAAGTGGAGGGTGTGTCAGGATGTTGCAGCTGCCCTATCATTCCTGTCGGCAGGAGGAAGGAACCACTTCACATTTGATATGACGGCCCCCAGACCAGCATTGCACACACACAAACACACAGTGCGCAATAAACTCATAGCAGGAGGACTCAGTTTAGATCAGCGGCACAGCAATTAAATCATAACTAAGTGGTGAGCACAGTGACAAAAGTATCATGCTTAGATAGAAGTATCTATCTAAAAAAAATGAATTAAATAAAGTATCTAGCTCTCTATCTATCTATGCATTTTTAAAAACACTATAGAGACTTGAGCACCTACCAAATTCCAAAACTGAAAGCTGTACACTAAGTATTTATTTCTATGTTAAGCCCTGAATAAGATGAAAGGACATGACTTTACGGCTGCCGCAATTCTAGAAATATTCCACCTAGCAGCTGCCCTGCACATTCAGTCTGTTCATACAAAGTCAAATCCCTCAGGACTTGTGGTGAGACAAATTAAAAAGCTAAATTAATTGTGATGTATGTGTGGTAACATTATTTTAAGGCACAAAAAAGATGAGAGATACATGTCAGTAATTCTCTCATCAGTAACAGAAAGGAAAGAAACTGTCGGGTGTATTAAAAGTAGTAATTAAATGGCACTCCAAGTCTCTAAGCTCTGAGGTGTATGATCTCACTTTAATAAGAGTTAATTGTCAGTCTCACTGTTCCAACTTTCTATACTTGCAGGGTCTGTGTGTTTGTCATAGAGAGAGGTATGAGTTATAAAGACTGATCAAAATTGTGTATAGAAATTAGGAGCATAGTCAGTGTAAGAGGGAAGGGAAAAGACACGTGTGTGTGTGTGTGCATCTTTGTGAAAGCAGATACAGTATCATCCCGGCTAAAAGCTCAGAGGAAGAGCTTTGACGCTGACAGACTTCATGTCTACCTGTCAATCACAGACATCAGGAGAGAGGAGAATGTAGATTAGTGTGTGTGGTAATACAGAAGTCAGGAGAGCTGAAACATCACAGGCTACAGTGCTGCAATGCATACTAAAACAGACACTCTGCTGCAATACATACAAGCACCAAGACACACGTAATCTAACACAGACTGCATCACTGCAGTAGTACTGCAGGTTACCTTCGGTAAAAGTCACCGAAGAGATCTGCATAAGCCTTAATATTCACCAGGGCTAAATGGAAGAAAAGACTGCCACTTCACCAGTAAAAAAGAAAAGGATGAGGAAATATCTCAGTTTTATAAGTAATCTCTGGGATCTGCAGTGCTAGACAGGCTGCTTATTACCAATGATGCAGTAGAAATGAAATAAATGACACACTGACAGTCGAAACACGTTCAAAATACTGTTTACTCAGAAACCTAGCAGCCCCATCATGAAAAGCTGAGCTAAAAATGAATTATTTTTTATACCTGACCTACTTGGCAATTTCTGATTCAGCAAACAAGAGGATAGTTGAGAGTGGGAAGTGACATATGAAAGAAAGGGAAAAGGAGGAAGCAGAGAGGGATGACTGCTCTCACTTTGGTGTGCTATCAGTCAGACTGTGGCCTTTACTATCAAGACAGATGTAGCAGTGCAGACAATCTGTGTGACTGTCACACCCAAGACAGCCTGATAAACCATACACGTACCACATACACAAGCTGACACACTTACTGGGCAGGACATGAAAAAGGCAAATTGTGAATTTAAATCTTTATTAGGTGTAAATAATGCAATGTTATCAGGGTGTAACAGGCGTGGTAAGAAGCATTTCTAAAAACCTATCTTACCATAAGATTCAATTTTCTTTATCTGAATCCCCAGCAATGCTTATCTTTGTTTATCATTTTTCCACAATCAATTTATTCGTCCACCAAATTGGAATTTGTAAACAACATGATTTAAACTGGTCTTCAAGAAAGGGCAGAAATCTGTGTGTATTTGCATTTGTGTGACAGAGTTCTTCCAGTCTACACTGACAGTCCCTTGACCTCCAGTTATAGAACAGTCAATCAGTGTCTATGTGGCAACCAGGAGACAGTTCAATGACACAGAGTTAATGTTGAAACCACCAACACCAGACACAAGTGTCTGGAGTAAAAGCTGAAGGACCTGACTAATCAGCGATTGTGGCTGTTTGCATGTATAAATACTGTCTCATTGAAATTATAGCCAGATGTGTGAAACAGCCACTGCCTATAACTGTAACATTCTGTTAAATGGAATCAAATTTCCTGTATTCAACAAAGATTTTGAGGCTATTGTCTTACCGACAGTAAAAATCCCCCCACCAAGCTTTGAATATGCACATTTTCTGTAAATTGGATCATGCTTTCCTGGATAAAAACATTTCAAAAGGTCGGACAGACTGGCACCAAACATGAGCTTTGCTAGATCAGAGTCTTATTATGGGCCATAATATTCCCAAATTTGACCTTTCTCTATATGCGTCATGGCCATATTTGAAGATGTCCACTTCTAATTTAACTAATTTTACCCATCCCGCTGTCCTGTTGGCTTCAGCTGTGCCCTAACTCTTCTGATGAATACAGTATCTGTTGTGATAAATGAGTACATAGTGAGTGTGAATTGGGACTGCACAACATTTTTCCAGACATTTGCGTAACACTTCATTATTCCCAGTGAGGATGTGAAGACATCAAGCGTGAAGACTCTTTTTGAAGCTGCTGCATTTTACATTCAGTAAGCAGCCTGGTTCATTTAAAGTAAGCTGCATGTTATTTTCAATAAGTTAGCTTAAAAGGATAGTTGCAGTGAGATACTTGCATCTGGGAGCTTAACTGCAAAGATAAAACAACTGGAGGTCAAGTGTGGCCAATTATGGAGCTGCAATGGCTGAGGAGGGAATCACGTAAGAGCAGGTTACAAACAATAAAGCAGGTAGGTTGGACAGATGAGATTGCAAGACTGTAGAAAAAGCAGAGAAGAAGCTCCACCTGCCCCGAGGGATGGAGGTCACGTAGGAGTCGTTTAAATCTTACCAAGTGAGAAAGCATATAAAGGGCAGAGAAGAGGGAGCTGTCAAGTCTAAGTGGTGATGACTGACAGCCAGCAGAAGAAAATTAAATGTTTCTTTCCTGACATGGCTGGCCTATAGGTGAAGGGTAAAACTTTCTCCACAGAAAGATTCTGAGAGCTTATGGAAAATAAAATGAAAATGGTCTGTGCTGAGATTGTAAAGGTGACCATATTCTGTAAAGGTATTTGATTAAAAAAAGGCCATTGTCTATATTCTGAGACAAAAATAACTGATGGACCTCACAACTTATGAAGAGCAAATGCTACAAGAGAAGTGTACACATTGGGAATGGTATGCATCTTTTCGTCCTGTTACTTTAGTTTACTGGCTCATCTCCAGGGCCCTTTCATTCCTCCCTTATCATTAGATTTCTGCAGTGGCGGGGGAGTACGCATTAAACTGTATGTCTGAAAAAAGCCCCTGAGAGGGCAAACTCAAAGCAAGGCATATTTATCTTTCTACTGTTTAACTCTCATGAGAAAGAAACAAGGCGGATAATCACAAGTGAAACTCACACGTTTTGTCCCCTATATGCATATCCATCAACATCAAGAGAGGAGATTTTGAGTGAGTCTACGTCCCTGACTAAATTTAATGTAAGATTAGAAGGAACAGAGATTCAGAAGGCAATTTGATAAAAACAAAATGATTACAAACAGTAGTCCACATACACCTTACTTCCACAAAACAATATATCCAAATGAAAGATTCAGGAAGAGCCGAGTAGGAATCAGTTAGATCGTGTGTTTGATAGCATCTCTAAAATAAAAAAGGGGATGATAGGAGGCTGCCTTTCAGTGGGGTAAATGAGATAATTAAAATCTCCCCTCCCTTAACAACAACTCTCCTATACCAGCTTGCTAACAGCCCTAGGGAGAGACTGACACAGTAGGAATCACAACCATCATGTGCCTAAAAGCTCCAACAGCCGAGAAACAAGGAGTCCTGGTGAGGAGAGTAACATCCATTTCTTAAGGCAATGATACATGAGCAGTCAGGCGACTGTGGCTTCAGCAGAAATGTTAATTACTCAAAAAAGTTAGTTTGCCTCACAAACAAACTGAAGAAAAAATATTTATAACAGAAAATGAGCTTTCAAGGTTGCTGGCGAATGAAACCTTAATTTTGTTTTTAATTTCTTTTCCCTATTATGTTTCTTTCATTTCATCACTGAGGCAGCAGCATCATTGAGCACATTCAGCAGTTTGCTGCTTGTGGCTGGGAGCATCTACAGAAGGAAGTGTGATGTGACCTTTAGCCCACACAAATTACAGTAGTAACTTTGGTATGCATGGGTCTGCAGAAGGATTACAGTGCTGTTCTACCAATGGGGGTGTGATAAATGACCACCACTCTGACCACAAAGTGATCAATCAGGAGCTCTGAACTTTTCTAAAACTCCAGAGGGCGGGTACGATAAAGAATTTAGTGGCCTGCAGAGACCACATCTCTGCTTCACAAAATAGGAGAGTGGGGGAGAAAAAATACTACCAGAGATTGAAAAAAAATCTTTAAGCTTCAGCTGGTTGCACATCCTAAATTCCACCTGCGCCAACTACATTTTTGTGGCTTGTGGTGTTAGCTTCTCCATCCTGACGCACATACAGCATGCATTTACCAGCCTTGCAGATGCTGCTGCACCGTTCTGTAGTCTGATAAATGATGAGCAGTCTCCAGGGCCATGTGTTTCTCTGCCTGACAGCAGTAGAGACAGACACACCAGCACAGTTTTCATCGCATTTAACACCCCATTGACTGCTTCACAACCCTGCAATGTTTCATGCCTCTTGGTGTGTGTATGGAAGGGGGCGTGTAAATGCCTGTTTGTGTCTATAATTGCAGCACAGAACAACTACACTTGGGCGGATTCCACTGCAAAGCAGTTAAACTGACATTATCAGAAAGAGAAAAAGACTTGGGGGGGGGGTATAGAGAAGAGAGATCAAGAAACAAAGGAGGAGAGGAGGAAGGAGGGGAGATAACAGTGGTACAGAAAAAGACACAAGAAAATGGAAAAAGGAGCATTAATGATAGTGTGAGAGCTGCCCCAGAAGACAGCAGTGGGCTCGCTGCACGATAACAATTACAGGAGGAGGAGATGAGAAGCTGAAAGCTGCACTGAGAGGACAAAATAATCTGCAGAACTAAATAAGCAGCAAATGCTATAATTAAGGAAGTGATAAGTAAGCACACAAATTAGAACAACTCAAGTATCAACAATGAAAACACATGTTTGTGTTCGCCCCAGTTTTGGCATTTTACTGGCATCAGTTTAGTTCGAACTGCCAAAACATTAAAACATAGACACGATGGCAAAGCATATCAAATCAAACTCCACTGAAACCAAAGCAGATGTGAGAAATTCAATTATTATTTTCTCCAAAACTTCTCAGCCAAGGGTAACCAAAATTGTATGGTTTCACCCAGAATTTCTACACAACAGAAGCAACTGCATCGTACTATAAGCTGGCAGTGAAAACATCTCCAGGTGCCAAACCGATACTCAGGAATGTGTCAAGGATTTTGAATTTGAATAGAATGGAGAGCCACGTCAGACCAAGTTGGCAGGAAGAGGTTTCTCTGGCAGAGACTTGATGGACGCTTGCCATGATGCACGCATGTTCAACAGAAGGCAGCATGTCACAGCCTGACACACGCTGGTCACTTCCACTGAAAAAGTGAGTCATTACTCAACTGACAGCCTGATGCTTGGACTGTGGTTTCCAGGATTGACATTTATTTACACACTTCTGCCCTTTAGTGATTTAGCAACGCTTGTATTCAGTGACAATGAGTGAACAAGTCAAAAATCTGTGTTTTGCTCGAGGACATGTGGGATGGGATCATGCTGGTTCGTAGTAATTTTAAATATAGAATTATTGTGCAGTTTAAGTGAGACATTCCCATCATTTAACTACAACACAGTGAATGACAGAATGAAAGCATGCTTTGGGAATAACATTAATTAACAACCTGAGCTGATAACGTGATCTATCAAGTGTTGCAGTGGTGCTATGAAAATCCCCAGGTCATATGCTGTAAAATTATCAATTCCTATGCTGCAGGGATCGGGTGGAAGTGTAAATCCACCCAAGTCTGGTGAGAGTGAGTGCGTGTGTTCTTTGTTGGTAAATCCCTGTGAAATGACTAATGTGTGTGTGCATGCCTTCAGGGTTTTTGAACAGTCCTTGATTGATATGAAGAAATCTACCCTGTCTTGTCATGTGGCAGCGGGGGAAGCAGTCCTGATTAGCCACGCTTGCATGTAGCCAGATCGAATTACCATGTAATCAATAGCGTCTCTGTGTCGTTCCAGCGTATAACTGTCATATCCTTGCCACCCATGTCAACAGTTCTGTCAGCTGCAATGACACATGTTGGCTGATGACTATGTTTTCAAACTACATTTTAACCAGAATGGTTGACTAGCAACACATTCTTGCTCAAAAGCACCAGCCTCAGGGGAAAACTAAAAAAGTGAGTGAGGGCTTCATTCAAGCTTAAGTTCACACTAAGCTGTTCACTGTTGGAGTTGTGCCCTCTTAACAGTAGCCGAGATAGAAAACTGTGCCTCTCCTATGTACTTTGAACCACCAACTCTCTAGTTACATGCTAATATTCCTACACATTATGATAAAGCACAGTTTAACACAGAATAAACATGACATAGCAAAGCACTGCACAACAGCAAAAATCAGAAACCAGAAGAGAACAGTGTAGGTTTCACACAGGAAACAATCCTTTCTGATGACAACTTGTTGCAAATGGGGTATGTACAATCTAACAATCTGCAGGGTCTGAAACAAGGGCTCACCCTCTCATCAGTGACAAATAAACCTTGCTGCTTGACTAATGAACTTTGCTCCTCACTTAGCCAACATCATAAGAAATTTCAGGCCAAGTGTGGACACTTTCTTTCACTTTCATCACGACAAAATGATGCATCTGTCCCATTTAACAATCTGAGCGAAAAATGTGGAGTCGTGATGACAAAAAAAAGAGATGCTTGAAGTTAATATGGGTTTATTAGCTTTGTAATCAGGAAAAAAACTAACCTGCATGACAAACAGCCAACAACTAAAAAAAGTGTGAATTAATGTATCACACAGAGATGACTTTAACATATACCGATGCACAGAACGACTAATCAAATCAACGATGTTAAATGACAGATAAGGTCCTTCAATACAGTTATAAAAGGTGCAAGAGAGAATAAGTCACTCTGTAGCAAAGTGCATAACAGCAGCAGCAGCAGCAGCATAAAGAGTGAGATATTAAGCAATCAAAGCCGGCAGACTTGCACTGCCCCAGAATATTTGCTTATGCCTTAATGAAAATGCTTTACCCTTAGCCTTGACAGCAGCAAAATATAATGCTCACCGGATATTGTTTTTTGTCCGCTGACTTATCATGATGGTGATGAAACAGAATTAATACACACGTGATAGCAAGCAGGATATTTGCTTTGCTTGCTCGCTTTGTGTAGCCAGTGACCCTTGGTCAGTCGCATCAGTTGAGATAAAGACACTCGGTGGCTAATTTCAAACACATGCCCTTAAAAGCTCAGCCCAAAACAGCCTAAAACTTAGATATGTCAATAATTTCATCAACATTATGCCTTGATTCTAGGGATGGGCATTATGGACAAAATCTTAATTTTATTAAAATAATAATTTTATATCACATTAACAGTATAATTCACAATAGAGTAATTGTTCTGTAAATTCAAATAAAAAAACAACAACAAATTTGCCAGTTTATCCAGTTCTATAGAGGTCAAACTGTAACTTTAAAAACTGCTACTTAGCACGTACCAAGAAAGTCTGATTTCTAACCTGAGCTGCATGATAATAATTACCTGCTACAGATTAAAGCAGCAGAAAATACTGTTCACTTTTCATCAAAGACATGATCAGGTTTCAAAGGGGCCGTGCTGCAACACTGTGAATGGTGCTTCATTTCACTGGCAAACACAAACACTGAACTCATTAATGTTTTAATGGTTGGTCTGAATTGATTCTGTAGCCTGAAATGGGTGTGTGTGAGTGGAATGCTAACTCCCTTTGCTCAACAGAGGAGTGGACTACAGCAAGTAGGGCAGCAGATAAAGACCCAAAATTACTTCAGAAACATAGATGTATAAGATAATGAGGAACTCCCACAACCCTGGGCTCCTGGCCTGTCACATCTTTCCCTCTATCTTCAAGGATAAACAAAAAACTAAGAGATTATAAGCTTGTAGAAAAAGAAAATGTAGAAGGGAAAAATAAGCCAAACCCTCTCTAAAGTGGTGAAATCATTGATTTGCTAGCAGGGAAAAAGCTCTCTAACAGACTCCCTCCTCCAACAATTCAACAAGCTGGTTTAGCCACAGAAAAGGGGTGATAATTGCAAGCGCTACAAGTATTATAACAAAACCTATAATCTACCTTCAGAAACATTTATTCCAGCTGGATGATAATGCTCATATACAAACTCGCTCCACCCCATACACACGATGAGCATCTGATCACACCTAAGCTTCAGGCCAGACTTATGTAAATGTGCACCTTTACCCCATTTAAACAATATCATGTCAACCACCTCTCTGTCTCTCTGTCTCTCTCTCTCTCAGGTGGTCGACTTTTAACTCCACCTTTGAATGGATTACCAACGTGGCCAAACAGCATGTTGTATGAACTAGTTCTTATCGTGTATACCTTGGCCCTAAGGCATGAGAATCACACATGAGAACCACACACAGAGCAAATTAGACCCTTGAACTTCTTGCCTACTGATTGTTTGAGTTGCTCTAAATTATCTTGACTTTAGAGATTATTCTACTGAGCCTTTGAGTGTCAGCCAAGTGTGCAAAAATGTTTTCATATTTCACACAATGTACATTCAAAAGACCCCATACCTTTATGTATGGGCACACATAAGTGTTCAGCCTTTCTTCCTGTTACTGATGCCAGAAATGAAAGGGCTGTAGGTTTTCAAAAAATCACTTCTGAAGGCTTCAGGATTTGAGATCCATTTGAGCTCTGGGGACTGTTTCCAGTCTGCGTAGATGGAAAGTTTCCACTGCAACAATAACATACCGTACTGATGAAGTCCAAGGAAGGCAAAAGTGTGCGCCAACGCTTTCTCACACACTATGAGCCAGGCGTGCACACATTCACTCGAAGACAAGCAGAGACCCTGAGGCAGCCACATATTGGATGTAAAGGGAGACATTTCTTGCATATGAAGTTATCTGAGCTATTTTACGTATGACATTTGACATGACATTTAAGATCAGTGGTAGCATCACACTCAGGCTAGTAGCAACTCAATTTTTTATGATCTAACTGACATGAAGACGGACTTTTTACTTGAGGAACAAAAACTGAGCACTTATTAACGTGTCTCAAAGGGCTGCTAATTTTAGATGTGATGTCTTTATCACTGTCATCACTACTAATGATAAGGGGTTAAATTGGCTGACAATAAATGGCTATATATACACATATTTCTTCCACTGAATAACATAAAAGAGTCCTGCTCAGATTGCAAAACAAAGCGTATTACCAACAGTGTGCTGAGCCCACCCACCCTTTGCTCTGGGAAGAGATGTACATTTTTCTCATTCCATTCTCCAACACGTTAACATCTGTCCCAGGTCTAAGCTCTGTGGGGCTGTGTTAGTCACGCCTACGGCAAGCCGCTTGAGAATCCATGTCTGCAGGCTACATCTTTGCTTTACAAGTCCCCGCTTCTCACTCATTACAGGACACATACCTGCAGGCTCAAGTAGCATACATCCACCTATCTCCCCACACCTCGAACAACACACATGATAGCTCCTCTGTCTCCTCACAGTGTATACCATTCCTTCATTCTTCACTTCAGAAATATCTTTGGGTTGTATTTTGGTTGAAGCCATGACAAAAGATGCTACACTACTTTTTGAATATAACAGAAGTGTGCTGATATTTGCCGTCATTGTTTCTAACGCTGTTTCCAGCTCTAAACCTACAAGTGAGGGCCATTGTCTTAGTGTCAATAAAAATAAAAACCTTCTTCAATTGTCATTAAGAATTGTATATTTAGATTATATTTAGCTAAATGTCAATAACAGTATATCTTCTTTTCTTCTACTAAATTTGCACTAAGAGTTGGCATTTGTATAAAAAAAAAAAAATAAAAAAAAAAGTAGGAGATACAGAGAAAATTGTGCTATGACAACACTGACAAGAGTGATTTTCCCGAGTCAGCAGCTCATATTTTCAGTAGGTATAATATGACTATGCAGCTAAGCTTTTAGCTTTCTACACATTAAAATAATAATAGCTGGATAATTCTTTCACTGTTTCGCTACTTTTAGTGAAGTTAAAAGTCAAGATCAGATTCCCTATAGCATCCCTAGAGCTGGAGGTGTTTAGTGGTTTGCTTAAGACATTTCAGGAGCGCAGGGGCAGCTTGAACCCAGCCCTTCAGGTTAAAGGAAGGGAAATCTTTCCGCCTGCCTCCCTCTTTTCATGACTCAAACCAAACAGATTCAACATTGGTGCATAAGAAAAAAAAGCATAGCAATTTTACAAGGCAGTCGGGCCCCTCCCAGCATGCAGACATGCCTGCACACCAAGAAGACTGAATGTGTGTGTGTCTGTGTGTGAATTATGGCCACCAGGAACGAGCTCGGCATTCCAGCACACACAGAGACACACAGTTTTCATGGGGCTTAAATGACAGCACTGCGGGTCGACTGCTAACCCCAAAAAAACTCACCATTTCTTAGTGCATTCCACCATCAGTTCCTGATAGGAAGCCACGAACTGGAATTTGGATGCATGCTTCCCCACACGTTGCAGTCTCTTCCAAACCGAGGCCATGTTTCTTTGGGAGCGGGTAGTTTCTGTGTACCTATCCCGTCCTGGACTTCCTTCTTTGGGCTTCCTTCGCACGAATTCACGCTAATGTTTACAGGAATCTGAGCATATCCAACCCACCTTGATACATAACTAATGTTTTACCGGAAGCACATTTGAAAAAAAAAAGATAAGACAGCACATCCAGCCGTGGCTACTGGTCTTTAAAAACTGCCTGATAAATCCAAATGCAATGAATCACTGCAGCAGTGGGCGAGATTTGATTTGACGGCGCGCATGATGTTTGTGAAGAAATTTACTCCATAATTTTGAAAGGCATGATGAGTAATCCACTTGGTATTAATATAATATTTCCATCTGGTGATCCTCCTGCAAAAGAAAGGAGAAGGGCACAGTCAGTACAGACACAGAGAGACTGTAAATCCCCGGCATTCCGGAGTATCCTCGCTGATTTCTAACGCCAAGTAACTCCACTAACCGATACAGGGATGCTTTGTCCTTCTAAGAGCTTTACTGTTCCCCTCGGTTGAAGCACCATAGATGTTAAAGCAAATCAGTTTATCTACATCGCCAACACAACACTTTGTCCATGTCCAAGACTGTTGAGGACTTCTGCTGCCAGCACGGCGTGCCGGGGGCTATTTACTGGGGTGGCAAGCTAACTTGGGGATGTTTGATAATAAAAATATGAAGGTATATATTGAAACATTGACAGAGAAGCAATGACATTACATTAAAATAAGTCGTGTTTACCACACAATCTACAAAAACTCCTCCCAGAGAGCCCACCACAAAGCTGAGTCTGAAATAAACAATTTGTAAACATGGAATATTTGGTGGAATGTCTCCGAATCCAGGGAATAGTCTGAGCCGTTGCGCTCCGCTAACCGGAATGATTCAGCTGGCTAGGCTAGCGAGTTAACATGTGAAACTAGGTTAAGTGTGCCTGTTATGACACTCACCTTACTGCGATATTATCCAACGCATTATTCGTTAAATGGTGTTACGAGATGGCGAGGGTAGCCCGCTTTGCAAGCTAATTATCGCCTTCTTTGCAGCAGTACCGACACCAGCCATACAGCTAGCTAGCCCTGCTAGCGTCGACGGCTAGCCATCACAACACGGCACGAGCGGAAACCGTTGCTCGCCAGTTGACACATTTGCTCCACAGGTAAGCGCAAAAAGCTCCTGGACTGGGGACTTGAGTCCGTAACGGAATTTATTTCAGCTTGTCCTCGAAAAACAAAGTTAAACAAAAGTATCCCAACCCTGAGCAGGAATTCCCACAGCAAAGTAGTCCAACTGTTACTGATAGTTTGACCGCTCTGGTCCTCCGGAGAGCGTAAAGTTAGCTAACGTTTGAAAACATTTCCGGTCGGGGTATCAAAAATAAAAGTGCTACTAAATAGTCGAAGTGAATTACACAATAGAAATGTGGACATATGTTAATCATTTTATACGGAATCGAAAGTAAAGCTTATATCACCTTAAAGCGGCTGATCAGAAAAACAATACTCCCTTTGTTGTAACCATAGGTTGTAACTGTTATATATTTGTTTTATTTTGAAGGCTAATCTGTGTGCTTCCGGTTACGTTCTATGATTATAAGTGCAGCTTGACACCGCTCTCGCCTCTCCATCATTTCGCCTGCCGCCTGGATGACTGAAGGCTGAAGAAACGCCCCCGGGCATCAGCCATTGGTGGGATTTTTGTGCCATTTACACATTGTTTACGGATTCATGAGGCATTTCTGGGTTGTTGTTATCACACTGGTCAAATCCAGCATCCTTCAAAGATATTTGAATCCTTGTCTGTGTTGATAAACTTGCCCCATGGCTCCAGAAAGCCCATAAATTGTGTATAAAATCCCCAAAACAGAAAGCTAAATAATACATGATATGAAAATATTATAAGGTATTCTTCCTTAAACAACAACAGCAGTCTAACTGGCAAAAAAATAAAAGCTGTTGGATGAAAACAATGTATTTATTCCACCAGGACAGTCTAATATCAAAGCCCAGCCCCTCAGGTTAGCGCTAATGAGGATGAGACTTCCACTTCCTGGCACTGTCACATTAATAAGTGAGTGTTAACCTTGTACTCCTGCATGCCGGGGGGTCTTTTTCACATGTTGAGGGGAAATAAAACACCTACCATCCATCAGAAATCAATACCCCCTCCTCTACACACAC
>CAFUXE010000734.1:167536-179625 GCA_903364295.1 Serranus cabrilla
ATTCGGGCAACTCAGTTCTTGGTGAAATGTCTCGACAACTGGACAGACAATAAATATGGTACACACGTTTGAGTCAACAAGTCCTCCAAACCAAACGACCTCATATATAATTTGTTCCCATCCTTAAATACACAGGAGTGTTTCTAAAAATAGGAATCTTTCTCATCCCAACTGGTCACATGCCGACGTGTAGTGACGGCCTGATACGGCGCCTCAGTGCTGTGCAGCCTCAGAGCTGCTAGCATGGCTGTAATCTTGTTACTGTAGAAATAACTGCGACTCTCTATTCACATGAAGCTTTTTTAGTGATTAAATCTGTTTTTCCAGCAGCAGACAAAAGCAGTTTGTGAGCAATAAACAGAAGACGAGCTGGACTGTTTCTTTCAGTGAGTTTACTCTGAAATGAGCCTGTTCCTGTGCTGCAGGTCAGCTCAACTTCCTCTAAAGCGCAAAATAAAGTGACATTTCAAGGCGGAAGAACGTGACACTTTGACAAATATCTGGCATTAATGTGGGCTATTAGGGGCTAATCTGAAAGTGCATCCAGATGTGAAGACTTTGGTCGACACTACAAGGCTTTCAGCGCTTATTAATGGCTTTTTGTCTTGAACTAGTGACTGTGACAGACGCCTGAGAACACATTTCTTCTGTTAAAGGATGATGGAGGGCACCTCGGGGCCAGGGTGGTAATTGTTTGTCTCACCCAGATTCCTGCAGATATTCAGCGGATTTAAAGTGGCCTGTTTCCAGTCACAAGGTCACTTTTCCTGCTTTTCCCCTCAATGTAAACACAACAAACCATTACAGGTCGAACACTTCCAGTCAGCACTATTCACGTACTGTAATTATCCTCTTGTGTCCATTTATCATTGAGCTCTGACGCTGCAGAGAGAGTTAGCAGCAGGAACACGAGTCGAATGCTGCTGGAGGTGAAGCTGAGTTCTTATTAAAGACCCCATGAGGTGCATAACATGGTGAGAAACACAAGAATCAGATGCTGGTTGTGTTTATGTGGCTGCATGTGAATTCCCTTTTCTCTCGTTGAACCGAGACAAATATAAGACTCCTGTTTCTTGTCACAGACCTTAAAGTTTTTCCCCCTCGTGCCATCAAACAAATAAGAGCAGCTCCTGTCTGTGTAGCATTCGCTGTAAAGCATTCAGACAGCAAACAGACGGTGATTTATAACGCAGAGCCGCGGGAAAACAAATTATGTCTGAGCTGCAAATCAAAGCACAGAGACGGGAAGCGGCACATCTTCTTCTCCTGGTCCCTCGTTTCACAACAGTTGTGAAATGCTGAATGTCAGCGTGTGATTTGAGGAACAGTCGCTCTGTGAGGTCGTAGGTTCACTGTGAGAAAAGTCGCTGATAGTTTCATGTCGTTAATTCACTTCAGAATGGATTTAAATGGAGAAATAAATAACAATTTATGATTTATTTATACTTTTAGGCTTTTATCGTCCAATCTACAAGCTGGAAGTCAGGTTTCATATTTTGTAAAGGTCAGAAAGCAGAACTAAGTAAATAAGCAACAAAAATAGCAGCAGGGAAGGAAGTGTTTCAGAATACGTCCCCACAACTACTGGACATTTTTATTTAAGTTTAAACCTGAGAAGCCTTTCTTTTATTTTCCCTGTTGAACAATGTTCCAGTTATTTTCTTGATTATTTACTGAACCATTTGACCTTTAAAGTGTTCAAATACCTTGTTTTGCGTAAACCTAACTGATCACATAAAGTATCTCAGACAAATAAAAAAGCAGCAACACCTCCCAATTTAAGGCTAGAACTGGAGACATTTTTCTACAAAAAAAGACCAAACCAATTAATATTTTATCAAAACTTGCTTGTTTTCTTTCAAACAACAAAAAAAAGAAGAAAAAAATAAAGACTGCAGCTGGTTTGAGTGATGATGAAGTAAAAGATGAGGCTCTCGTCACATTAATGATAATAATAGTTTGTTCAGGCTGTGAGGCGGACTAGTGAGAGAGTTCCTGTCCGTGTCCTCATTTAGACACATACAACATATTTACGAACATATTTTTGAGAAAATAGACTCAAATACTAACTTACTTCCAGCTTTAAGAGCTCATTCCTGTGGCGCCCTATAATAATACATTTAATCTGTGATGCACTTCACATTTTAGACAAAATCTCAAAGTGCTACAAAGTCGAGAGTGAGATAAAAACAACAACAACAAGAGTAAAAACATCGGGATAAACAAGTTAAAATCCTTCATCAGGGCATCAGTTAATCACTTCACAGATTGTTGTTGTTGACTGTAAAAGACACAGTGACTGACACAAGATTCAACCTGTGAAACTAAGTTTGAGCTGCAGGTTTGAAGACGTGCTGACTCAGCAGTCTCGCTGATGATCTTTAAGAAGATATTTCCCAACACCTGCTAACGCAGCTCCTGAAACTCTGCTTCTGTTGTGCACCGTCTGCAGAAAGAGAAAAGTTTCCCTTCCCCTCTCACACGGGCTGAGATTGGCACCGGGATAATTGATTTGTTCTGGAGTTTATTATCACGAGTTTCTCTCTCTGGCTGTCCAAACATATTGAAGGCAGGAGCGAAGGGTGGAAGACTTCATAGTGCTGCTGGAGTTTCCACACAAACAAAAAGCAAAGAATTTAATCACAGGAAAGCAAAGCAGATTGACAGGAAAAGGAGGACGGAGGATGCAACAAATATCCAGTTTGATGTTATTATACGCTTTTTATTGAAGAAATGAAGACCAGGAATAAAAGCATGAAAATCGGAGTCCCTTTCACCGCCCTCGAGCGAGACACTCAACCCAGACACTGCTCATCAAAACTCCCTTTGATGAGGTTTAAAATAAAACAGCAGAAGAAGAATGAAGAAAAGTAGCTGCATCAGGGAGAAAAAAGGGAGGATGAAGAGAGAAAGTGCAGCAGTGGGAAGCCTCATATTCTCATTCCCACTCATTGCTTGCAGGTGTAATAACACGGGCTGATCCAGGGCCGGGGTCGGGGGTTCAGATATTTCTGCACCCCTCTCCTCCCTCTCCTCTGGAAAAACAGCAGCTCTGCTAGTAAAACGTCTCGTATCTGTGTCTCTATCTGCCACCATAAAGACACTGACATCAGCCATTAGGAGATGAGCCCAGATACAGCCTCCATCACAGGCCTGTTTTATTATCGCTTTTATGGCTTTTATGTTGCATTAAATCAGGTTGAGTGTCCCGGACTTGAAGCCACACAATTTGCGAATGCATCATCTTCTGACGGGCCGTGTTTAAAAAAACATTTTGGAATCTAATATTAGCAAAGTGCAGGTTTAAACTCCACGGTTACTGCAGATATGAGGAGATTATTGATAATATTTTGACATGTTATTGATCTCTGGAGGGGATTTCTCTCCTTCCCTGCAGGTCAGAGGTCAAAGGTCAGATTTAGAGGTTTGCTTTTAAATGTCTCAGCAGCATAAATAGAGAAATGCTTTCTCATAGAGATTACAGAGCAGATCTCCACAGCACCGTCACATGACGGGGTCACTGCACACGCTCAGTGTGACTGGAGCCGCGATATTAGAGGGCTGCATTAGACATAAGTGCAATTTAAGCTGTATTAGTAGTTCAAAAAGTGCAAAGGTCTGTGTAGGGGGTGAAACAAACCCCTGACTTTGACCCAGGAGGAAATCAAGAGCCAACAGTTGTATTTCCATCAATGAATTATGAATGTACATTCTGAAGATTTGCATGAGAAAAACTAAATTGGATAAAAGCTCATAAATAAATCTTGCCAAAAAACTCACCTTTATGCACTGGTATTCCTAGGACCTGTTTGATTATATTCTTGTATTGTTTTTTGTTTGTGTTGCTTTGCTGGCTGGTTGTTAGTTTTGTTTATTTTTCTCTTTCTATGTCGCTAATATAAAGCACTTTGGTCAGCTCTGTTGGATTGGATAAAACTTGCATAAATCGCACACAATTTTTATGCTGGCTTGAGGTGTTGTTCTACTTTGTTAAAAATAGTTAATGCACTAAACAGGAGATGGAAACACTTTCTCTGAATATGTAGGAAACATTTCACTCACATGACTGATCAGCTGTTTCCGCTCTGCTGGAAAAAACCCCAAAAAGGAGAAGAAGCTGTTTCCACTGTCTGCATTTTCTCTTGTGGGTAGACAAAGTTTTCCAATAAGCAAACTTTTCTTTGTTGCTGTTTTACCTCTCTTCTTCCTCTTCTTCTTCTTCTTCTTCTCCTGTTTACTGACAGATTAGCCTACAGTAACACATCACACCGCCATCTTCTGACCAAAATACGGTTATGCAGCTTTATTTATTCGCCCTTAACCAGCTGATAGAAATGTCCCCAGTTTGCATTTTTTTCAATGCAACATTTAAAAATGTCTTCGACTTTAATGGAAACACGGCTTATGTTGCTATTTGAAGTAAACCTGCACAGCTGCATCCTGAAAAAGAAGTTCTTTTTAAGTCCAAAACCTATTTTATTGACTGAAGTTAACTTTATTCTGAAAAGACACATCGTCTCTGCAGCGTCCTAAACCGATGGAGAAAGGATGCTTTGTACGCCAGTAACAGAAAAATCATGGCATCTGAGGAATCAGGTACAAGAACAGATTGGATCTTCTAATATCGTGCACAACCTAACTGAACCTTTCAGCAAGTGCAGAATACATTTTACTCCATTTTTTATTTTTCCTCTTTTCAGCCTCCTTGAGAAAAGTCTGGCTGCAGCCGTTATCATTCTGGGATAAGTGGAAAAACCCTCAGACATGTTTGTGTTTCTTTAAAACAATCACAATTGTTGCAGCAGCGGTGCCCTGCAGAACAGATGGTGGAGATAGTAAAAGGGAGGAGAACAGTGTGTGAGTGAGTCTGACTGGGTTAAAGTTTGTAGAATAAGGTGTCTGGTAAAGAATGAATGCACGTTTCTGTACTTTGCATGCTTGACCACAGTTATCAAAGAGGTAAAAATGTGTCGAATCACTTCTGCAGATCTCACGTTGAATCACTGTGCAGTAAAAGTCGCTGAGGCTTGAAGGATTGAAGAGTGTCTCAGATCAGATGAGAGGATAATTAGTGTAAAGTGAAGTGAGGGGAAATTGAAACCAGATGGTGCTTTGACTCGGGGTCACTCATTTCACATCTGGGTTCACAGGCCAAAGACAGAGAGACACATGTTATGAGTTAAGATGCTGTTTTTGGCAAATAAGCTCGTGTGTGTGTGTGTGTACTTTTTCCCAGCAGAGATTGTGTGTTCTTATTGGTCCATATCACATAATAATTCACTCTCTTATATTATTGCTACAAGATGATTTTACATGATGGAAGCTAGAAATAAGTTCCCCTGAGTTTTAAAGACTTAACTCAGATTTTGAGCCAAAAATACCATAAAAATATTTGTTTTTGGGAAAGATGATCATTAGTTCAGGCTACAGAGCAACAACACGCTGCTTGTTTAACTCTATTATTATAATGTATGTTTGCAGGTGATATTATTTACATTGTTGTCTTGTGAGGACGTACGACATAAATCCTTTAAACCAGCACTCAGCGAGCCGCTGATTCGCCGACTCGCCTCGTGTTCCTGCGAGAGTCGAGCATTTGAAGTGCTGCGAACAAAACACCAACACAATTATGTTCAGCAAACACAGAGGCCTCCTGGGTAACTCAATCAGAATAATTCAATTCATTACGTCTCTAAACAGACTGCTCCGCCGTAAGTGAATTTAAAACAGTTTACACAACATAACTAACCGTTAGACAGAGCGGCCTCAGTGTCACTCCGCAGCAGGTAATAACACACTGAACACACTTAAACTAAAATCTATTTGTTTGATTGGATTTGTTGTGCAATGAGGTCAGTTTTTAAATTTGACCTTATTATTGAAACGTTTCTGCTCTGCTTCTATTCATATATTCATGATCATCAGGCGATCCAATCTTTCATGAAAATCTCTTGGATTGAAACATTTGAACCAAAGAACAACAGCTGAGTCACTTCTGCTCCAACCTCCTTCAGAACAAAATCATAATTTACTTGTTTTCAATTGCATATTTTTCTGTTGTCAACTGAACAAGCATAAAACAGTGAATTGTCTGAATACTACCTGTTAAACAAACGTAATTCCTGTGCGAAAAAACAGAATAAAGTTAAAGTTGTGCAGCGTAACTACAGCTTGAACAGCTGCAGTGACATTTAAAAGGTGATCACAGAGGTGGCTTCACTGTGACATTTAACTAACACTTCTTCTGTCTGAGGAGGGATCAGAGGAGTCTGTAACACTGAATGTGATCCTCTGGGATCCAGGAATAAAGGAGGAGCAGGGAGGTGAAGAAGGAGAGACACAACAGTGAAAGTTTGGGCTGAAATCAGTTTTTCCATTGGGGATTCTGTGCCACCATCTGTTTTTACTGAGGGAGATAAAGACGCCGCTCGCTTTACTGTGTTTGTTTGCTTTGAAACAGTGAGAAGGCCGTCTGACGCAGGTGAGAGTGAAATGGTACGACGACCCTGCAGGTCAGATCAACTGAGAGGAAAGAGGAGAAGGGAGAAGCTCGGCGTGCAAATAAACAGACGGGGGTTTAAGTAGTTTGAAGAATTTTACTGGATTTAACAGAAGAGGAGAGGACGTGATAAAAGGGAAGAAGAGAGCAGAAGAAAGAGGAGGAGAGGGCTCACTCTGACAGATGAAAATAAGTGGAGATTCAGGGGTTTTTCTCCCACTGAGGTGAGTCTGAGAGTGTACAAAGGAAATTAAAGATCCTGTGATAAGCAAAACCTTTAGATTCAAAATCATCTGAAGGAATGAAACAAAAAGATAAAGTTAATCAGCCGTTGATCAGCCAAGTGCTGAAATTTACAGCTTTGCTTTGGAACAAAAACTCCCCAAAACAGTCCCATCAATCTGGAGAAATTATGTTTATATACTACTAATGTGCTGAAAAACATCTCTGAATGTATCAGTATAACATAAACCTGTATTTCCTTTGCTGCTGTTCTCTCCTCCACTGTAAATAAAACATAATAAAGAGCACCAGGTGTCCTTACAGAAGAGAAAACACGATGAAGCGCCCTCCAGGTTGACCTTTAAATAAAGAAAACACAATGCAGTGACATATAAGCAGCACCACATGCTTGGAAACTGTCGGCCTGCTGGTGCCGCACTGCATGCAGCAGTTATCATGCACACAGGTGTTTGAATGAGTCAGGTGTGCTCAGGTTGCTTGCTTGGTGCCCAATCAAGGATCAGTTTGACACCAAAAGGTCAAAAAAAGGTTCAAAAGTTCTTTATCTGCCAATATCAGTCAATGGACGCTTGAATATTTCACTCACAGTTTTGCTCGGTTTAGGCACTAAAACTACTGTTTAGGTTAGAAAACAAAAGAAAGTTGTCTGTGAACATGAAACCGCACCACTGAAAACAAATAAGAGTATTATAGTGAATATAATGAACACCTTACAGTTGATTTCTACAGGTTCTCCTGTGAGATTTTGGCTTGTTTGAAACAAATATTCTCTCAGGCTAAAAGCTGAACCAAACAGCAGATAAAGTGGCTAAATGAAGCCTTTAAGCTAAATATTCTTGCCTATATTTGAGTCTATTTGTGTTCCTCGGAGCATTATTTCCCTGGATTACCAATTTCACACCTCTAATTGATTCAGAAACCAGTTCTGTTTGGGAGAAATCTGACACTTTGTGAACATACCAGCGCCTGCTCAGCCCTGCCAGGGACAGAAAGAATGAAGCCAACAAACAAACTCACAATACACAAAGATATTTCTGTTGTGTAGTTGCACCTATAGGAGGAGGAGGAGGAGGAGGAGGAGGAGGAGGGGGGAGCTGCAGCTACATTTCACCTGTTTTTCTAGAGAAAATCATGACTCCTGGGCTGAACTTGTGCTATCATCTTCAGTTTGAATTAAAACTAAAGGCTCTGACGTGCAGGATAACTGGCTCCTCTGCAGTGTCGGTGCAGATCTTGCTGCTCTGTGTGCTGCAGCAGGGTGGAGTCGTGTCAGGAGCACATTGTTAGTCTGCACGCCGCTGCAGCGACACTCTGGATTGCAATCTTTGCATTTTCATATCCTTTCTTCCACGAGTCGGGGCGATGATTTCCTTAGCTACGACTCTCCAGGGGCGCCATGCACCATCATTTCCCTCCACTTCCTACTTTCCCTCCACTCTTTTCTCTCTCCTGCTGTTCTTCCTCATGCCACATTTCCAATTCTTCATAACTCTTCTCTGCTTCTTCTTTCCTCCCTTTTCTTTTATTCCCTCCCTTCATCTTTTCCCCACAGGATGCAGAGAATTAGAGCACAACTTCCTCCCTGTGAAACACAGCCTGGAGAAGCTGGAAGCTACATGATCATTAAAACCAGGAGGTGGATCATCCATCATAACTCCTCCACCTCCAGGACACAGTTTCACAGTTTCAACTCCGTGTTGCAGTAAATTGTTCCTCTTTCCCTCCTTCTGTGAGCACAAAGTGCTTCAGAATCAGGTTCAGTGTTGGAGAAACAGTGCGTCTCAGGGGTTTGTGTTTAAACAGGGTCGTTATTTTTATTACTGTAATCAGTGTTTCTTTAGCAAAGTGTTTCTTTTTACTTGACAATTGAGTTTTTATTGAGACAATAGAGAGAAAATAATCATTTATATCAGACTTACGATATGTTTCTTTACTGGAGATAAGTGCTCACTTGGGTTCAAGAAATAATCTACTAAATCTGTTTATATTTTTATTTTAAGTTTGTTTGTTTTATATGTATAATGTGCATGTTTGCTGCAATCTATCCTCACTGCATATTTATTATTTGCACTGGATTTTATTGGTGTTTTGCTCAATGTGCACATATAAACTATCACGTAGACCCTTTTATATATATAATTTTTGTATTTTTTTACTATATTATGATGATTTTTCTTTTACATATTTAATGTTTAACAACTATTTTTTAATTCCCTTTCTTTGCTAATCACGATATTTAAGGGTGTAGTGGTAATAAAATCCCCAACACATAAATGAGCTATTAACTACAACTATCTTTTTGGGAAAATCTAGTCATTTATGTTAATATATATATTTTTAAAATATATAAGACATATTGAGGCAAATCAGGAGGTAGCTTACAGTCTACTTTACTGAACTTAAAATTTGACTTTATTCTTGACATTTTCACTCTTTTTCTCAAAGTGTATTATGATTTTTTTGCCCCCTCCTGTCATTATTTTTTTTCTCCTATCTCGCTTAAATTCTCTCCAGAGATTTGGTCGATGTGGCGCCACCTGTGGTGACTGGTGGTACTGACAGTGAAGCTTTTGGATAATCCAGAATATCAGAGTCTGGAGGGTCAAACTGTCGTTTTTAATGCTATATCTCAAACACAGAATCTGGTGGCTGAAAAACCTCAATCTGTCACACTGCGGCATTCAAACATCAACAAACATTTCCTGTATTTTGGTGATTTAGTTGGAAACGGTAGATTTGGATCAGAGTTGTGACTCACTCCCTCCATGTCACGTCCTTCACCGGCTCCCTGTGACCGACTGTTTCCTCCACTTCGCTTGTTCCAGTTTGGAAAAAAACAACTTTCCAAAGTTGTATGAATCCAGTAATGAAACACAGAGGAAGTCTGTTTGCAAGTATATAAAGATACAAGACAAAATGCATGTTTTTGCATCAGTGTGTGCACTGCTAATGTCATTTCTCACTCTCATTTTGCTTCCACAAAGGCTTAAAAATGCCCTTTTACTTCCTCTGAGTGCTGCAGGACGGATCCAGAATCGGAGGTGTGATGAATGTCGGCTCACTTCCCTCCACAAAGTGCTGCAGGATACAGAAACATGCAGCCTGAAGGATTCGACGTGCTCGTTTTATCTGCAGGCACCAGTTGATGCCGAAGGCTTTGAGTCGCCGCTACAAGCTTTTAAAAATGAATGCTGTGTTTGCATGTGTGTGTGTGTGTGTGTGTCAGATAGGAGAGGAGGAGGTGTCTCCGTGTGCTGGTGGCAGACAATAAGGTGCTGCTGCTTTAGTCCCACAGAGAGAGATTACATTCATTTGGATGACAGATGAGGAAATGAAACCTCCGGAGACCTTGAAGTAGCTCATCAGTGTGTGTGTGTGTGTGCGTGTGTGTGTGTGTGAAGGAGAATCGCTGCTCACATCAATTTCCGAGAACTTCTACTTCAGTTTATCATCCCGGCTTCCTGGCAGCGTGCTGATGATGTCAGGATGTGGTCAGTTTTTTAGATTAGCATGATTAGCTGAGTGAGCAGAAACTGGTTCAGATACTTATTTGAGGATTCAATATTTACTCCTTTTGTTTGTCTATGCTGCTCTTAAAGCAATAAGAAGGATTTTTAACTGGTCATGAAATCTCAGTTTAATACTTCTGCCTCTAAATCAGCAAACAAACCATCAGCCAGAAGGTCCAATAAGACAAAATGACTTGTTTACATTTTTCCAGGCAAAGTTTGGCATCGAACAGTCAGTTAAACTGAAGCAGCAGCAGATTTTTTCCTTCGAAAACGTTATTATTGACCTCATGTTTGTGGTTAGGGTTGATACTGGAGCAGGACCAGCAAATGAACTGATAATAATAATAATAATATTTCATTTATAGAGAGTTCATAAAATTATAATTTAAATTAAATGCAGTGGGAGCAACCAAAAGAAAACAGGAAATATAACACAAAAACAGCTTGAAGCCGTCAAGCATTAAAAGCAGTTTTGAAGAGGTGAGTTAATATTAAAACATATTTTTATGGCAGCTTTGAGACCCAACAGCATTTCTAAAATAATCAGTGTTCCTTAATACAAATAAATCACCTCTATTGTCAGTGAAATGGGATGATGAGCTAATGGAAGATTGGACAGTGAATTAGAGAGAAAAGTGTCGCTGGAACGAGCTCGACATGAAACATTCAGAGCTTTTAGTAAAATGTGTTGGAACAGAAAATGGAAAAGAGCTCAGTGGTGAGAATGACTCAGCTGTCGCTCTGCTTCAGTCTCATTTTCAAAAATCTGGAACAGAGAGCGGCTACAAATGACTCCAGTGTGTTTGTTTTTACCCTGAGAGCGGAGCAGGTGGGCGGGGTTTGTCCTGCAGCCGGGAGGTGTCATCAGTCACAGAGGTGGAGGATCAGAAAGTTTCTGCTGCTCTGTTTCCAACAAAGAACAAGAATGAGCCTTTTTTATTTCTGACCTAAAATGAAAAACATCTGAAAATCATCAGCAGCAGAAAAATAAATCTGCACTATGTCACTAAGTTTTACTGAATCATTCACCAAAGGGAGTTTTTCCTTCAGCTTGGGATCCAATTAAAATTTACAACTGGATACAAAGAGTCAGATGCTTTTGAAGCAAGTTCATAATTCTCATAAAGTTACTGATAACATTTTGTCACGACTCTCAATGCTGAGAGAAATGTGTGTGCAGAAATAGTTTGGAGGTCTGCTCGGGGTGGAAGGATCAAACTAACTCAGGACTTAAGAACTTTGAACTGACTCAAATAAAGCTGCAGTGCTACATGGTAACAGTAATAAAACAACATGAATATGTTTTTAATAGTTTCTGATCAGTAATGAAGCTCTATGTTGCAGGTGAAGGACATGACACAAGCAGGACTGTTAAAAAATGTCATATATTCAATATTTAATAAATGTTCTTTGTGGTTTAATTCTAATGTTGCTGTAGTCATCAGAATAATAAAAAAAAATCAGTGCCAACAGGATGCAACTGAGGAGTCTAAAAGGAAAAGGAAACAGAGGTGGATATCTAAAATTACACAAAAACCAGGATGTCACTCGAGTCACTTCGGCTGTGATTCAGGTTTTGAGTCGTCTATGACTGGACGCTCGTCTGTGCATCCTCCGCTGATGTTTCACTTTGGTTTTACGAATGAAATGAAGAGTGTGTGGAGGTACGGAGGCTCGGCTTTCTTTGGCTGGAAAGAAGAAACACACTGTTAAAACAGAGCGGAAGCCCCAAAAAACCCATTTGTCTTTGTAAAATGTCCTTAAATGGTCATTGGATCATTATCAGTGAGACAACAGTCTGCAGGGAGAGAAAACACACACACACACACACACAC
>CAFUXE010000734.1:179726-206390 GCA_903364295.1 Serranus cabrilla
CACACACACACGTTTTTCTCAGCATGACTCTAATGGAAGCTTAACTTTTGGTTTATGACTAAATACCTGCACAATTATTCAGCATCAGCCTCATCAGATTTCATATACTAAACATCACTATTCAGCCTTGTTATTGTGAACATGTCAGTATTTCTGACTTTGACTTTATAATGTCTACAGTGTGTGTGTGTGTATCAGGCAGTTTATACACTGCTGCCCTCTGCTGTTAAGACACCATCACTGCAGGAACCAGCAGGCATGGATCCACATTTAACCCGTTTCATGTCCACTTCCTCCCCTTTAATTTATTTATAGTATTTATACTTGCTGAAATGCTTTCAGAATGTATTATGTTGACTTTGTTTTTAAGGGTAACAGGCCAGAAAACACATGCAAAGTATCTGCTCAGTGACGTAAACAGAAGAAAAGCGACTGTAAAAGGATTATTTTGACTATTGCAATTGATATATGATTCTCGAGAATAGGGGGAATTATCACTTTTTGAATCATTGGCATTAAAAATATATTAAAATGACCAGGGTGTGATTTCTTTTTTTTACCAAATAATTCATTCTGAATTTGTTTTGACACATATTTTTCCTCAAATAGTAAGCCTCCTTCAGTTTGGATATTGTGCCTGTCCAAATTGCAATTTTGATAAAATTTCAATTAATTGTGCAGCTCCAGTCAAATTTTTACAATGTTTTAAAAAAAAAGTTTTCTGTGACAGTAATTACTGTTGTAATGAGCCCAAAACAATATTACTTTTTCAATTTAAGTTGATTTCTAAAGTTAAATCCGTTAGGATACGTGTGATAAAGAAATCGTAACTTTTACTTTTTTTTTTTATAAAAGTATAATCAGAAAAAAACATGCACTTTAGAAAAACAATGGATAAACAAGCTGACTTACGTCACATAATTTATTCGTATTACAATAAAAATGCATAGAACAGTATATACAAAACCAGCAAAATATAACTTTATTGAAATCATCAAGTCAATCTAGGTATTAAAAAAAAGCGATGGCGCTTCGACGTGGTTGAATCGTTCACGTACAGTACATACAAACATCAGGCACAGATTTGGTAATCGTCTCTGACTAGTGCAGGTGTGAGACAGTAATGATGAAATGTGTACTTACTCTGAAACACTTGGAAATATGAGTTACAGGCCTGTGAAAGCAACGTTTCATCCAAGGTTTTCTCTCTGGGTGAGACGGATATTTGATTCAATGCCCGAACACTTGTACATTTATCACGTCAGGCTGAATTTCTCCCTGTCGTGTTGACTAATACATCACCCTGTGTATCACAATGCTGGAGCTGGAGCAACAGTTACATATGATGCTTCAATTACACCAGATATCTTACTCTTATGCCTTGAAACATACGCGGCTGGCTACTGAGACCAGAGCAACACTGACTGTCAAACCACACAGCAAAGTTGTGCGTGTATAAAACAAACGGAAAATATAGGAAAAAACTGTGAAGCTAAATGACAAAATAAAGCGCAGTGAGGGATAAAGGTTTTAAATTCCAACATGAGAGCCAACATCATACATCAGTGTGCACAATCAGAGAAAAGTTACAATGATAAAAATAAGTATGATGACTTTTTTAAAGCATGTAAACATTTCAAGTAGCCACAGACTGCGTGCAGAATGCAACCTATTATTGGTATGCGAGGTGTTGAACGCTTTGACTTAAATATCTCAGAGGTGAAATCACCTCCACTCGGTCCTCTGCCTCCGTTTTCTGTCTTTAGTGTTTGTTTTATCCTACATGGAGTGACGTGGATTCTAGCACATGAAGGTCATTAAAATAGTGTCCAGTAAGTCTGTAATTCCATAAAAAAATTACAACTCAAACTTAATCTCACTGTGATTGTCTTAAGTTTTTTTTGTGTGGAAAAAAACACCCTTCTGGCACAAATGTAGGCTAAAAGTAACCACATTACAGTGACACAAACAGTAAAACGGAGAGATAAAGTTGCTGTAAGTGACGATTTGGAGCATCTGAAGAGTCAAAGAGTGAGATAATGAACAGATGGTTAAAATATGAAAAAATAAATTAGGTCTTGGACGACAGTTTGGGGTCGTGGAGTCGTCAGTGTAAAGCTCTTCATCTTAACAAGCTAAAGGTCGCCACCCTGACCAGCAGGGGGAGCTCTAACAGAGCCACAGAAACACCAACACTTCTTCTCTCAGATCAGTGTGACAACCAGGTTCAGGGTCAGCCTGAAACTTAGTGTGCCTTCCGATAACCATACCCTTAAATAAACCAGAAGAATATTTAGAAAGAGAAAAAACATTCAGTCAGTCACATTTTGCAGCATGCAGCAATCCCCTGCACCACATGTACGAGCAAGAGGGTCAGGAGAACTCGCACCGATTTTCTTGTATTTTTCATTTTCTCACAATTTAACAAGAGGTCCAGATCAAGTTGTAAGAGTTCGATAACGGCCTGCAGATTTAAAAACTTTGGAGCCATTTTAAGTTTAAAATTCCTACAGAAATGATGAATTATGGAGGGAAAATTAGTCTTGCATGAGGCATTTAGGAAGCAGTATGTTTTGCATGTGTGCAAACTGCATGCAACAGTACACACCTGCAGCTGCAATACGTACTAAAGTAAAAAGAAAAAGTGTGTTTTGGAAGGCAGCATGTCTGTTCTGTGACATTCTGAGAGTGAATACTGAAAAAAATCCACTTTTTGAACTGAAATACATCAAACTGGGTTGACCCTAAACCTGGGTACAGATACACATTCATGTATCACACTCATCTGACCTTTTTAGCTAAAAGAGCTTCTCTAACATCACAAAGGTGCATCTGAAGACTCTCAATGTGTCTGTGTCTCACATACTGATAAAAAACACGATGCGATATAAATGCAAAGGAAACATGTGCAGCACTTCTCTCATAAAGCGAGCAGAAGACTAAAGCCATACAGTAGTGAGCTGAGCGATAACCTCCAAATAATATTTAAACTTTCATCAACAAATAAAGTCCTGAACAGAAGTTAAACATTAAAAAATCATTTCCCCCAGTAAAACATGTGTAACATTTTGAAATGAAGCCTTTAAAATGACCAGTGAAAACGGCAGAGACAGTTTGTCAAGTAACAAAAGCTCGAGAAAGTTCAAACTTTGTTTGTGATCCACTGATTCACTGTAAAGCAACATTTAACAGCATTCAACATTCAACAGCTGCAAACACTCAGGAGGCAAGTTATAGCAAGTATGTCAGGCAGAAGCTCGACGCCGGCAGCGTGAAACATTTTATGTCTGTGGAAATGCACTTAGGGTTCATATGAGCAGTTTGTCTTTGTGTGTAAAGTGAGAACCTGAAGCAGAATTAAACAGCATTTGGATTTCTCCACCCATGTCAAAACCAAGCCCAGACCTGCTGAGCTGCACAGAGCCGGACTCACATTCCTGTTTCCTGAAAGCAAAGAGTGTATTCACTCCAACAAAACACCCCATTTCAAAGCTTTAGTGAAGATTTAAGGTTTTGTTGTAACAGGATTTATCTACCAGTTAAAGAAAAACTGCACCAATTACAGGAAGCAGACAAATCATTAATGGAATGAAACATCAGAGAAACTGAATGATGGATTTAAAGCAAGACAAACTACTTTTCAACAATGAATAAATAGTTTGTAAATTAACGCAAATGCCAAACAAAACATGACTTTATGAGGAGAAACTGGTTTGTGTTTGAGTTGGAGCGAGTCACAAGTAAATACTTTAGGGAGTGTGGTTGGGAATAGCAGCACAAACTAAGCCTCCAGCAACAAATACTAGGAAGTGTTCACCAGGAAGCTCTTTTAAAGCAAGCAGCACAACACTGCTGCATGTTGGAGCCACTGGTTGTTACATCATCGCTTTCTTTACCTTTGAAATGTTTAGACACCCAAGAGTGCTGAACACACAACATTTCTCATCACGGTCAATAACCGGATGCAGTTCTTCCCTTGATCAAACAACACAGAGAGTCCCAGGTGGACACATCCCAGCTCTTAGTCTCCTTATTCATATAATACAGCATTGAGACGCTCCATCACAGAGCCGACACACAGTGTTAAAGCATTATAAAGGCCGTATAAATAGTTGAGATATAAATATGTGCACGCAGAGAAAGACACGGTCACTTTGGGTGAAGCTCGTTCAGACAGTAAAGCAGGGTTAGCTCGTCTACGGAAGTCTGACATCAAGTCAAAATACTATGGTGGTCATTTTGAAAACCTAATTTTTTTAGAGGTGCAGTAGATCAACTTCTCCAAGCTGAGGCTCCAAGTGACCATTATAATAATATCTTAACTTAAAGCTGCCAACTCTTAAGTCACGACCCTGTTTAAAAATTAAATATTTGTCACTTTGACCTTTTGGGAACGACCTAAAAATGTTCGTTTCTGTCACTGCTGCCTGCTGCAGACTGTCACTGGCAGGTCAGGTCAGGACTGCTGAGCCAGGCCCAGATCTGGATCATCTCCTGCGGGGTCCTCGGGTGAACGAGCATTAAACTCTTGTAGGCGCAGGGGTTGGACCGGTACTTCTCCTCTATGTTAAAGGTCCTGAAGCCTTTGTGCTTCTCGGGGGCCAGCCCTAGCTTCCTAAGACACATCCCCGTGTAGACATCGTCTATCGGGTAGAGCGCCACGTGCTGCGACACATTGTGCAGGCGGGCGGCGATGTCACCAGAATAAAGGTACCCGCCTCCTCCTGCATACGGAGGGTACGTCCCCGTGTACATGCTCTCTGGGATGAAGTATTTGACCTTTTTGTCTCGGTGTGGCCCCGCGTTGGTGATAAGGTCACCCACAAACAGGTCCCTGGCTTTGGGCTCCGAGAGGCCCTTGAGGAAGTCCAGGATGCGGTAGGTGTTGACAAAGACGTCGTCGTCGCCTTTAAAGATGAAGCGAGCACCTGAGCAACGGGTCTGAATCCACTCCAGGAACAGAACTTCCTTAACAGTCAAGTTGAAGAACGAGTCCCTGTAATCCCACTGGATGATGTCTTTATGGCGGGCGCTCTCATAGTGCAGCATCCCAGACAGATCCGGGTGGTGGTCCCCAGCTGAGGCGTTGCCCAGAAGGAAGATAGTAACCACTGTCTGATTGGCTATGACGCCCGCCTGTCCCCAAGACTGGCGGATGGCCTGGCGGCGGTCGAAGTGCGGTGCCAGGGACTTGACGGCCAGCAGCAGGAACGGCGGCTCCTTACAGATGTCGGGCTGGTCCACCATTATCGGGTAGGAGCGGCAGTGCATGTAAATCAGGAAGTCCTTGAAGCGACCCGGTAGGGAGTTGTAGTCTTTCACCTGAGTGGTAACCCTGAAGTTAGGCTGGCAGGGGTCAGAGGTCAAACTGGTGTCGTTAAGCCAATCAGGCATGTCTGCGGCGCTGGAGTTAGCCGTCAGGACGGGATTGTGCTGAAGGTCCAGAATCTGTTGCTGCCGGTTCCAGTAAGCAGAGCTAGGAACCAGTTTGGTCCAGAATGGTTTGGAGGGGATTTGGATCTTGTGACGGCTGTTTTTGTCTTGGCTGCTGTGTCGGGAGATGATGATGAAGATGAAGAGGTTGACCATCATCACCGTCACCACAAGCTTCAGCCTCCTCCGCAGCAGCGCCATGACAGCGTCCTGCACCCGTCACCGCCTGAGCAGAAACACAAAGACAGAGAAATAAAGATGCTGAATGAAGAAAAACACTTTTATTCACAAGCTGCGTTATCAGTCTGGACCATTAACGTGGAAGGACTTCTAATCTAATCTAATTTATCATGGTCACTACGGACTCTGTACTGGACTGAAGGTTTATATCGTATTCAAAGTCTGTGTAGTTAGATAGAGAGAAGTCCAGATGTCCCCATAAGTAACAAGGGCAGCAAAAGCAGATCTCCAACAGGTGGGTCTCCTTTATCCCTTGAAAATCTCACTTAATTGTCCTTTCCAGTAGAGCCTTGCACAACTTTTTTTTCTTAATCCCGCTCCCACTGGATTTCAGACAACGATTGTGCGCCTCTGCAGTGTGTGTGTCTGCTCCCACACACGGCCCTGCAGAACAGAGTTCATCTTTTCTCGGTCTTCTGTTTCCCAGTGGTTTTAGTGATATTGGTGTTGTGGTAAAACAGCGCCACTGCCAGCACATTACTAACAGTTCAGGCAGAGGGTGGTACTGCAGCATGGGACACAGGAGGGAGGATTCAGCAGTCAATGATGGTATTAAACAGTCCCAAGTAACCCCTGAAAAACACCCTTTAAAATGAATGCTCTTTTGCAATTTGTGCTAAAGGTTGACTATTTTATAGGAGGCATAAAACTCTGTAGAGCCACAAAACATTAAAGTAACCTGTCGCTCCAGAGATGTAGAAGTAAAATTTTAATCATAAATAAAAGTACAACACAGAGTGGCTTTTGTGTAAACTAAAAAAAGCCTGAAAATGCCAGTCACAGAGACGGATTACCACAGAAATAAATGTGGCTGTAAACATGTTTTTAGTAGATCTTGCATGCCGCCAAGCATTTTAAGAGCTTGGCCAGTCTTGAGAGAAACTCCTGATGGAAAAATCAATTGATTTTCCAGGGTAATGATCATGTGCTTTCCACTTCAGAGGAAAACAAGATAGCCATCATCTGCTTTCATGGTAAGTTAGGGGTGGCATAATAGGGAAGTGTGTATTTTTTTTATCACTTATATGATTGTTAAAACTGAACTGGTAAGAGTAGAAGTGTCATTTCAGTTTTTTTTTTTAATTCTTTCCTCCAGCTGATTCAAACTAAATGTTTGTGCATCATCACAACAGCTAGTGCAGCATCTGAAGGATGTTGCTTGCAAAACAGGGCTTAAACCTGTTAACCACAAGTCAATTCACAAATCCCTTTCTCTCTGCTACTGCTGCCCTGCAGTCCCACTAAAATGGTTTACACCTGCTGTGTAACAGAAGTCTGCACATAAACAACCAACAGATATGCCAGGTTACCCAGTGAGTCAGCCGCTCTTCATGTGTGCGCAGACATTATCACTATCATTGTGTGCGATTTCTGGCTACAGTCCAAACTAAATACAATATAACAATTAAACAATTATCCATCCTATAAAACGATTCACCTGGTTTCATGCGGTTAGGTAAGAATGTAACAAAGCACTCCAGGTAACCATTTGCACTCAAATGGCAGCTAATAAGCAATGTGTCTTTTGTTGAGGGATGATGACATGTTGTTTACACATTTTAAGCAATATAATGGCAGATGACATTTTCAATAGAGCCAAATGTTTGAGGACGTATTTTCACCTGGGTTTTTCCCCCTTTTTGGCCGGCTTCAACTGAACCAAAAAAAGAAATGTGGATAACATGTGAGTAGAAGGTTTGAACAGACAATAAAGCCTTTCAGGAGGTTTGAGTCTGCATCAGGTTTCTACTTTGGCAGTCTCACACATCCTCGTTGATAACATTCTCCTTGCCATGTCTCACTTTCTTTGCTTACTCAAAATGTCTGTATTCTCCTTCACTTTCTGGGCCTCCCATTCCCTGTTTCTTCCTCCTTTTTGTGTTGCCAGCAAGGCAGCCACGATGACAGTACATCTGCTCAAAGTCACTGTAGGGTTTTCATTAAGCTACTGATGAACTGCACCTTTGAAATTCTCTTGGTAAGAACTTTTGGAGGCCAGATGATCAGCAAACATGACCAAAATGAGTTGGCAGTAGAGCGATGACAGGAAACAAGGGGGGAGAGAGAAGGGGTGACGTGACGAGAGTCCAGAACCAAACTGGCAACTAAATGACCAACATCTCAAATCGCCATGGCTACCAGGACACCCCGATTGAACTTTCAAATTTAAATTAAAAGGCTGAAAACTTCAAATTGCACATATCCTGTATGAAAAACACTTTGAATCTCATAAAAAAGGATGATTGGATGCTGATAAAAACATAAAATAAATGGTTAGCATGGAGCCTTTGCTCTGAAACTGAGCCAACGGGCCAGAGGGTAAAGTCTGAAAGCCAAAAGTCTCAGCATCTGGGAAATATTAAGCTCATTTCAGTCAAATCCTTGTCACAAAAAAGGAAAAGAATGACTACAGCCATGCTAGCAGCTCTGTGAGTGATACTTTGAGCTAAATGTCAAAATCAGCATGCTAACATGCCCATTATGAAAATGCTATTCATTTACCATATTCACCATCTTAAGTGGGTGTTTTGGCAGGCTAGCATTTGCAAATTAACTCACCAACTCATCCTGAAGGGGACTTGAGTGTGGAAGCAACATTTTATGGGGATCCATCCAATAGTTGTTAGCACAATCACAAATGTCAACCTTAATCGTGTCACTACAGGAAAAGTCACAATCACCAAAAGGTCTTCCAATACCTATTCCAGTTTGGTGCAAGTCTTGATAAGTTGTTCGTCAAACAACAAAAAGTAGAGAAGCTCCTTGTTTTATCCAAGCTATAGCTCAAAACCATAAGGTAGCGAATTCATTATCGTATATGATAAAAAGACATGCTTCAAATCTGCATAATTGAGAAGCTGGGACAAGCAAATATGAACTAGAACAACAGTTCTCCATTCAAAATCTTTCCATCTAGTAATTGAATAATTGCCTAATCAATGTGGTGATGAATGAACTGACTGTTCATCATTGGAAATCTGACTTTGATTAGTATCATGATGCAAAGAAATTAAAGAAAGAAATTCAACAGCATGACACAGATATAGATGCTGTGGAAGATGTTCCTCTAAGTTTCTGCTCTCTGATACTCATTATAAATATGAATAACACTAATTTAAAACAGACATGTAGAAATGGTTAACTGACTCCTGCTTCAGTGGCTTTATCTTTCTCTGATCCACTGCCTGTATCCTCCCTGCCTCTGTATCGTGTTGCTCTCAGCTTCCTAGCAACAACTCTGCACTGCTGTGCCCCTGTTTACTCTCTTTCCTACTCTGTCCCTTGTTTATCCCCGTTTTTTATCACCTCTTCTACCTGTTCTCCCTTGTTGTTCTTTCTCTTGAGTTTTGCTCATATTTACATGAAAACAGAGAGAAAGGCAAGTCCCATCCCCGCAGGATGATGATACTTAATCCTGAAGATACATCAGTGTTCTATTACGAACAAGGACAAGCACAGACACAGCCTTTCCCTTTGGAAGCCCCTCCTTTCTTTCTCTTCTTTTCTCATGCATGATTAAGCTTTCCTGTCCTCTGCATCCCCATACAAACAAGGAGACTTCTGGGAAATGAGTGGGTGGGGGAGGAACAACATGTTGACAAGACCCCAGCTTCCGGACGTCTAATTAAGCATCAGTAGTGCGAGGCTAAACATACACCTACCTGCATCAGCCTGATGGAACATCTGTGCTGGTTAGACAGCATTTGTTTCCACCATAATATGTTAACAGGGGTGCTGTAGCTGATGCACCCATCACTGGATCAGGTGTTGGAAAAGTTTACTGCTTTTACGTTTACTGTATATTATCTTGAAAACTATCCCAGTCACATTACAGTGAAATGCTTCAGAGCAGAGCAGATTTATGACTCAGGGATTCCCTCGTCATGTTGAGTTAGAGGGATTTTTCCCTCCAAATACAAATGCCAGCTCATTTCCCTTTTTTGCTGCTGGGGTTTACACTTGTGGTTGTCTCAGTGCAAGCATGAAGATGTTCATTATACCAATAGACTGTACATAAGAACAGATTTAGATACAGAGCACAACGGATGTATCCAAACCCCAACATGGTTTCTCAGGAACACACAAATGATGCAATAAAAAAAAAAATATTTATATACATTAAGAAGAAATAAGTTCATGATTGATAGTTCAGAAATAATTCCTAATTATTATACACCCATATTACTAAACTTGATGCTTTTAAGCCATAATACATTTTTGTATTTCATAGAATTCCGAGTGCTTGTAAATTACACAACCATAGAGAAGAAAAAAGTGGAGCCTCTGTTCAAGGAAATATCTTTGTCCAGCTGTATTACTGTATGGAGATTCTAATTGTTTGTATCATAATGCATCACAATAATGGTATATGAGAAAGGCAGATCAGATTCAGGAAAACAAAAGAACAAGGGAGGTGAAAACCTTCATGACAAAAAGCAGAGTAACCATTAGTTGAGGCAGCATCAGTAGTTATTTGTAGTCCAACATGGGCTGTGCGACTTAAAAAAAACAAATGTACAAACCCGTTTTACTAAATCAGAGTGAGACTGAAATATTCCACACGTCTAAATTCAGCTTTGTCTACTCTCACTTTGATGTTATTTAGGGTATGATAATATGAAAATGCTACATATGTTCACATATATTAGTTACTTTTATGTGATGCACAAAATCAAACCTTCTCAATGCTTCTATAGATTTATAGTCTCTGTTGTACAGTCAATAGCTTCTTTCACTTCAAATCCACACAACTCACAGACAGTTCAGTGCTGAAATGACAATCTTAGTAAAGAACGATACACACCATCAAAGGCTGCAGGATACAAATATTAAACAAATATGTTTTAAGTAACTCAATAGAGAACGAACATCCTGTGTCAAAGTGGATTAGATTAAAATTCAATCCAATTTAGCGGCCTCCTCATGCAGGCCTTAAGTGATGCCTCGGATATTCCTGCCAATGACAGACACAAGCACCAACCAGAATTAATTTAAAAGCTTCTTGATGAAAATGTTTTGGAATTATGATGTTTTAAGCTGGGGTATTTCTTTAACGGCCTGCAGTTCTGTCCAGTTTTCAGTGAATATATTTGTAACGTGAATCAATCATGGCTTCCCAGTTGCACTAAAGAGCACAGAATTTGAAGTCATTTATAGTATCTGGTTATCGGTGCAGTTCATTTTTGGCAAAATATTAAATAAGATATGTAGAATACAACGGATTTTGAAGAAACATCACAATTGTAAGCTTCTATTTGGTTACCTTGTCTGACAGAGGTGTTGATCACACATGATCTATTTGGAAAGTAATAAAAAAAAAAAAACAAACTATAATGCCCAATTTAAAAGCTTCTGTCCATGATAAATGTTTGAGTAGTTTTTAATGTATTTTATAGAAAATATGCTTTTTTTTTTTGGTTTTGGGGTTCAGAGGGTTAAAGTGAATATTCTGCTTGTGGTTTTACACCATGTCACCCCGCCTCTTTCTGGCTGCTTGTTTTCATCTTCGTGTTTTGTGTTGTATATGCCAATAGGTGTGGTCAGGACGCCGTTTATTACACCTGTGCTTGGTGTTCTATGACATGAAAATATGAATACAATCTCTTAACAAGCATTTCATTTCCTATTTCTCTTCTACACTTCCCCCCTTTATTTTTGCTTTTACCATACAACACTTCATTTGCTATTCTTTATTCATGCAGACACACTGACACTGCTGACTTAATGACTGCCACCTTATAATCTTTAGACATTAGTTGAATGGTTTCTTTCCTGTGGCTTTCTATAATATGTCATGGTTTTTGAGCTGGCCATGGCAACCATGAGTCATAACTTATTATGCAGGATATCCCACCCAGGGAGAAAGGCTGAATAAAAGCAGAGGGCAGCAAACCAAATATCAATTTCCTTTTTTTTGTGTTATCTAAAAATGTATTATTATTTTTTTAATGATTATTGGACAGAGCAGGTGCCTGGCAACAACAGCAGAACAGATGGACTTCACTGCCGTTTTCGGTTTCATTGATCAGCACAAACATCAGGTCTGTGGCACACTGATTACATCTGGCAGAAATGTAGTGGACAATGCCAGGCTGTGTTTAACTATTGTGGTTTCCACCTGATAAAAAGGTTCTGTGAGGTAAAGCGTCTCACCTGTGTGGGGGAGGGGTGTGAGACTGCAGAACACAATGGCTGTGGCAGATTAAAAAGGGATGTGTGCCTGCATGTCCCGGAGGTAAAGCAGATCTAAATGAGTTTCAGTGATTATTATTTATGGAGTCAGGCTCTGATGAAACGGAGGACAAATTAGGACATATTCTTGAACACAGTGTTCCATATTTGAATATATTCGCACAAATTGACTCCCAATTCTTGCATTAATAAAGAAAAGTGCAGTCAGAATGTTTTTTAAAGTATTTGCAAAAGGTGTGAGTGCACTTCTTACCTGTGCAGGTCAGAGGGCCTCCTCAGCTTGTGTTGTCTTGGTGTCTCCTCTCAGCTCTCTTACCCCATGCTTAGCGCCGCCCTCTGGGGAACAGCAGCCAATGTGGAAGAAGGATCAGGAAGGGAGAAAGACGAGAGGTCAAACCTGAAACCAAATAGAACAATCGGTGTGTCAACAGCTGTAAAGAGCTTAGCTTGAGGAAAATGACAGAACAAATATTAACAACATGAGGAGCCCCCTCTGTTATTGATCACATGTTGAAAAGCAAATATGTACAAAAGAGAGGGAAAGTAGCACTGAACAATAAAAGACGTGCAAGTGAAATGATCAACTATTTTTATGATCGGGAAAGTAGAGAATCTGAAAAATGTATCTTGGATTTGACTAAGTGAATGTCAGCCGATCGATATTAAGATTTGTTGCTTTTTATTTGTTGTACATGTTAGTAAACTGAATATCCATGGGTTTTTGAATGTTAATTGGACAAAACAAGGCATTTAAAGATCTCACACGTAGCAGTGAGATATTATAACTCACTATTGTCATCAAAAATCAAACTTATGGATAATGAAGATACCCATCAGTTACATCCCTAATTTCTTTATGAATGAACAAAATGCAAAAAAAAGAAGCAATGGACACCAAATATAATGCAGCCTGGAGAGGTCAGCGTGGTTTCAGTTGGATTAAAATGATTCAGACTCTAATTAAACAATAAAAAATATCCAGTTCATTCTAGTTTACATGACAGCTCTGGAAAGGTTTGGTCTGATGGTAAAATTACAACACAAAACAGTTGACCTCTCAGTGTTAGTTTATAATCAGAATTTGAAGATTTTACATCACCAAAACCTCAAGCGTGTAGCTTTTGTAAAGAAGAAAAAAAGCATACTTCTTCACTGAACTAAACTAATCCAAAAAGCAGAGCGGCTCCCACTGAGTAACATTAAGCTCATCTGTTCTTCAGCCTGATTAGCGATCCACCTCCCAAAACATGACTGTACATGTAAGTGTACATAGCGAGTTAATTAAGTTTCTCCGGGACATTCTGGCAAGGGCAATCAGGTTTCTCTAATGTCTATACCAAGTCCAAAAAAACAGGTTTCTCATTTACATGATGATGTTTAGGAAATCAGATTTCAGCAGCAACCCGACTGGAGCCTGGTTGTTTAGGTGCATGTAAATGTTCTGACTGACAGCTGAGTACATCCAGGCACAAGGGGAATAACAAAACCTCATGTTTTACAGAAGGGTAACATTCAAGACACGAAACAGACACCAACCATATGTATAAAGTATACAATGCAGACAATTCACACTGCCTTGCTTGAGGAAAGACATGAAGAATTGCTGCATTTACTTGGAGACCCAGACAGAGATGTTCTTTCCACCACAGATACCAGAGGCTGCTCTAATGGATGTTTTCAGAGATTTCCATTAGTTTGCAGACATTTGTGCTCGCCCATGTCATTTTCCCTCCCCGGGCTTAGATCTCTTTATGTCTGAGCCTCTCTTACTCATGTAGGCATGCTTCTGCATGCACATCTGCTTTGCTCCACATCCACTTGGGAAACTTAGGGGTTTCAACATAGGACCCAGTTCTGTGCCGTTTCCTGTAAAGCAGAGCACTGCACCTGTAACTAGGAAGTGTGCTAATAGCTTGAGTAATAGAGTTGTAAATCAAAAATATGTTGCAAAATCTAATTAGGACTGCAACCAACTGCGATATTGCTGTTTAAATGCTCCACTGATAGAAACCTCTGCTGCATATCAAATTAAATGCTTCCTAAGGTAAGACCCAGTCACCAGGGGGTGATCAAGATGCTTTGGCTTCACTTTTGGGGAGCTGTCATGCCTGTGAAAAACGCTTCTGAATATTGCGGCGTCATTTCAGAGAAGAGGAGTAGACGGATATAGAGCAGACGGGGGAAGAGTTAGTCCTTCGAAACAGATCTGTTATTTGGATCTATTTTGGATTCAGGGAAAGTTATGTTAAGAACAAATCATGTGCAAGAGATGTGTATGCACCGCAAGGAAAGACAACTAACTTGTTCAACCACCAGAAAAACACCATACATATGATATGATAATGCATGAAGGCCAGGTAGAACAATGTTGGTAGTGTCACTGAATGCCGGCCCTTGTTCAGACACTGAACACTGTGACACTGATGCACTGAATTCAGGTGAAGAACCTTATTTTAAGTCTTATCTTGATGCACAAATACATACATAAAAGGAACTTAGCACAATATAAAATTGAAAGCAGTGCTCAAATGACTTAACTGTGAAATTGCCATAAATATACTTTCCCTAAAATCAATCGTAAGAAATAATCAGAATCTCAATATTGAATCAAACTATTGTGATTATCATTTCCACTCAGCCACATGGCTAGATGGGAGCACTCTACATGGCTACCTCTGCTCGACTTCTTTAGAGAGCCTGCTTTTTCTTTCTGAGCTGCTGTGATTAAATTCAAACAACTGTGTAAACAGGGCACACACCTTGCTGGTTAACTACCATCTAAAGCATGACTACAAACCAAGTACAAGTATGCCTCTTGTATATTTGCCATGCGTCTGACTCCTGTCAAAGGAATGTAAAACAGTAGGGAGTAATAACATGAGTGGGAGGTTTGCTAAACAAGCAGGTTCTGAAATAAACACATGTCAAGCACCAAATAACTATCAGATAAATCAGGGTGGTCAAACACTGGCAAAACAGAAAAAAAAATCTTTCATCTTTAGCTTCAGTAAAGACACTGATGTGGAAAGCTCCCCTTCTCCACAAGACTGGGTTTTGTTAATCATTAAACCACTGTTTCTACTGGTTAGATATGAGGGGTCAGCAGGTAATGAGGACGTATCACCTTTCACTGTGTGCCGTTAACGTACAAGCCATCTGAAATATTCACTTAAAGATTATCCAACAAATGAAAAGGAAATAGGAGCAGCAGAGTTAATCAACAATGGAATGTCTCTATAGTTTCTGAATGCACTCCAATCTATGTATGGTGTACTTTAGAGTTCACTCTATTTGTGCTCCTTCCTGTAAATAAGAAAAGTCGTCTACGACTCCACAGTTTGACTTGCTAAGAGACTTTACAACTTAAAATCCTGGCTTGTAAATCCACCATTTAAATGACAATTAAGTGTAAGAACTTGCCATACAAAAAGGACAAAGTCAGATTAAAGTAATTCAACAAAAAGTGTCACCATTATATAGTTTGTCCAACAGACAGGAAAGACACATTTTTTAAATAAATGATAAAATAAAAGTCTTGCTAAGTATATATCCTTGTCACAGTTCTACAAAAAAAAAAATCTTTGCGATCAATATCAAGATTGTTGTTAAGGTAAATCTGCCCCAGAAATCCAGCCGCAGCCAGGCTAACCTTCAGACACTCGCTCATAATGATTTAACATGTTTCTCCATCACGACCTGCCGTAAGGAATAGAAAATAAACGTTAAAGGCGTGTGAGATTTCCTGACACTCCAAATGATTTCTGGGTTGTCTCACAGCCACAGGGCCTTTATAACTGCTTTGGACAAAAGTGTCACACAGCAGCTTTTAACTGGAAATAATATTCTGTTTCAAGGTCATGTTAACTGCCATTTCTGTTCCCAGCTGAGAACAGAACTTCAACTGGAGGTCTCAGAATTAGAGAAGTACTTCAGTTTACAGTTCAGTTTCAGTGTATGCAAAAGAGGCAACAGACGTACACTGGTGTGTCCTCTGCACTAATCAGTTAATATCTGTAGTTTGTGGTTAGCTCATGCTTTACAGCTGCAACAAAAACTGCACAAAGTTAGCTAATGTGAAAAATGTCAGCAGGGCAGAGCATGTGAAGCCAGTGCACGCTCATATTGTTGAGTGCTGTCTATGTGTGATAGCAGATAAAGAGGCAGCACATCAGACAAGTGACCACCACTGAGGCCACATCAGGTCTCAGGACAAAGTTCAACCCCAAACTGACAGAGGGCAATCAGTAAGTCAAAGAAGGACACAAATGATAAACCAAAATGCCTCAAAGGATCAGCCTTTAACCATTTATCTGTGGGCAATTCCCTTTCACAAAAATCTTAACTAGTGTTTAGTATCAAGGCCTGGCTCTGAATTATGACATGTTCTAATTTCCAAATTCCTCCCAGCTATAAGACGCCATGAGAAAACCAGAGTGTGTATATTTCTGTTTTACTTTATCAACTTCACTCACTTTTACTTCCATAGTGGAGTTTGATGAAGCGTCCATAGCAAGAAATAGAAAGAAAGCCACCCATGCCATGCTAAAAATGCATCTGCTTGAAATGCTGCCAGCCTAAATGTGTCCTTCAAGTGACGTACGGATATTAACAGAGGGATCTTCGGTGACAAACAAAGCAGAATCATTATTATTACTATTATTATATTCTTAATCAAAGATTGATTGCATGCATGAATGCATGAATTTGCTATGCAGATAATTTCCTTGTTGCACACAAAGTCCATTCTGCAGCTGTGTAGATAACACTTACCAATGAGATATTTTCGAGCTCTACTTGACAAAGGTCTGAAGAATATAAGAGGATGTTACCGCATGGGGGAATGTGGGCCTAATAGCAACACAGTGCGAATAGAGAGCACCATAAATAGCCTGAGGGCTGAAACCAAGAGAGGTGCCGTCTGAGCTGGAGTCTGCCCACCAAATATCGACACTCAACATAAGTATTCACAAAGGGCCAAAGGTCCCATATCAGCTTTTACAGTTAGTCACAGACACATGGGCTTCGCTGATGATTCTGTAGCTTGTTTCTGGTTGTTATAGGCTGTTTAGCCAGAGGCACACAGTATGTATTATGTATGGGGATTCAGTTTTTTTCCTGAATGATGGATATGTCTCTTCAAAACCAAAACATTTAGTTGCTTTGACTGATAGTGGAGGTCAGGTTAGCGATGACTCAGTGTGCTTACAGCGGATTGTGTCTTCCTCAGAGACACTTCAGCACTTAAAAGATACACTTCACATGACTGCTTGAACCTGGATCACCTGGCTGTTGGATGGTGCAGCCCAAACACCCCGGGCAGACTTGCTAAATGTCTATCAATATCTTGTTATACTGACAATCTTCTGATGTACTGTACACATGACAGGTCTTTAAAGCCAAAAAGGTTTTATAAAATGGTGAAGTGGTGGAATAAAGAGACACACATCAGCTGACAATAATGCTTACACACACACACACACACACACACACACAGACATACATACACACACTTAAAATAGAATGGAATTTCTAATTATCAACAAATACTTGTCACTCCGACTCTGCATGCTAAAGGTCACCTCTCTCTGTGGCGCGACTCGTTCACTCACACTCAACGTAATCTAAACTTAAAGATGTGTGTGTGAGTGTGTGTGTGTGCATGTGGGACTGGGGAGACAAACGCTGTTGCTGTCCATGTCAAATCTCAGTTAATGCATTACATGAAACATGCTTAATCCTGACACATGGCTCACAGTGTGACCCGATGAGCAAAGACATTGTGTTCATATCTCAGGCTGCAAAATTAATCATGTACTATATACTGTCATGATTATACTTTCCAAGATTAGTAACTGTAGAGCATCTACAACAAAGACTACAAGGATTATAAATAATAGCATTATAAAGCAGCGTTTCATCCATGAATGCAATGGCATTAGAGTTAAAACCTATACATATCCACCTTTTGATAGCATTAAATAACCTACTGCACAATCCCATCAGTTTATCATCTACAACCAACTTCAATGGGTCATAATACAGAATATAACTGGATGTCCCAGTAGAGCTGCTTAGAATAATCTAACCTGCCATTATCAGGTACCACATCACTATTTTCCAGTGTTTATGTTGATATAGCAAGCAGGTATTTATGCACACATCTAGCAAAAATGGAGCAACATCAGCATTCATTTGAAGCTGTGTTTCTGGACACCCGGCAAATTTAAGTTCAGAATTTACACTTCTTTTACTCCACTCTAGTCTTAAGAGTTTCTGTGAAAAACCTTTTTCTTCAAAATATTATAAAACAGCCAAATTCATAAATAGAATAATTCAATTTAAAAATTCTGTTTAATCTGATGTTAATGTTATAATGTTGACAACATGGAACATAACTGCTTTTTAGGATGATAAATAGACCACTACCAAGAGTAAAAAATACAGAGTTCTGACTTTATTCTTGCTCCACAATGCTGATTTTTCAAGTGGATTGAAAGAAAAGCCTCACTACAGTTGTGGATAATGTGGTTGTTCAACCTTTTAGTGGAAAATGGCAGATTGCAGTTAATGAAAGCAGTTATTACCGGAAGGCAAAGAAATCACCAGAGAAAAAGACAGTCCCTAGGCATTACTGAGTGCATCTTAAGAAAAACAAAACAAAACCGCAAGACAACATAAACAGATTGCTTGTATGATAAGGCAAGGCAGTCGAACAAGAGTGGTTAGTAAGGAACAGAACACGCCGACGCGATGGCTTTGTTTACAGTAATAATTCAACTAATGCTAACGCGGTGAGGAAGGAAAGTCTCATTAAGCTGTTTAAGTGATGTAGTATTTTGACAGCCACTCCCAAGATAAATTACATTTAATAAATTAAGCACTTACAAGTGAACAGAGAGAAATGATAAATTTTTGTGTTTTCTCAGTTGTCTGAATGTATTTTATTTTGAAAGTCAAAGTGAGGGAAATGTGTCCAGGTTAAGGCCACTGGATGGATTTTGCTTTTTAGCTCTGCATTATAAAACATTTTGCACCTTCCAAACATCTCAAACACAGCTGCCAACTAATATCTTAAACCCCACCCTGCTTTGGTTTTCCTGATAATAATATAATAACGCCTTTTTTACATATAACATTGCTGAGTCAGCCACACCCACCTCCCCCGAGACACTTCCCTTCTTGTAACATGACACAATGAGCTGCACACATGACCACATTTCAAAACAGGATACTGAAGTGTCTATATGATGCAGCCAGACTCTTATCACATGTGTCTATGCAACTGTGCTTAATCTCAACTAAGACCAAGATCACATTAAGATAATAGGATTATAATTTTTCATGTGCATTAAGTTTGAGTGTCTGTAATTAAATAAAGGAGAGAGGAACGATAACTCATGGATGATGAAGCTGGAGCATGCATACCCTTGACCTCAAACAACCTGCATATTCTATAAACTAGTGCAGTGCCGGTGAAAACATGCCCGTTCAGAGCGGGCTAATTGCTTGGACTCAGGTATTGCTGCTTGTGGCTTTCTTGAGAACCAGGCTATTTCTGTGAACAAAGTGTTCATTCTGAAAGCTACATTGCTGATGTTTGAAAGGTTTGAGTTTGCTTCAATGTCTTGCGTATCCACAGTCTCGTTCTTTTCATCTGTTCTTGAACTCACTGTAGCATTCCGCAAATAATAAGGTCAGTCTCACTACAACACAAAGTGTGCACATAACACTACTAATCAATATGCCCCGTAGATCTCAAAAGCTCGCACCAAACACTGCACTTCCTTAGATACTCAGCAATACACCCGCAGTGTGAAGTCGATCAGATGAACGCTTGTCATGAAAATCAAAGGACAAACAAATAAACATAGACTCCTTTCATTGAAGTTAGATTAAGAGCCATTTGGGAACAAGCTAAGGAAGTCTGATTAGCCCCTGCGAAACATCAGAGAGCTAGAATATCTGGCTTTATGTCTGGATTATGAACTACAAACGGCTAAATAAGTAGGCTATGTTACACATCCTTCAGGAGTGCGGGCAGGAAGAGGGTGTGGGGAATAAAGAGAGGAAGAGTGCAGACAATGGTGCAAGCAAGGTAACAGCAAACTGAAAAGTATTATTTCTGAACATGTTCAACAGTTAATCCTCGATTTCTTTTACCTTTCTTGTGGTGTATTAGTAACGTCTGTTTAAAGACTCACATCTTGATAAGCGATTCCATTGCATTTTAGTGAAATACTGGGGTTGTGAAATTGTTGGGTGACAAACTAGTTCCTCTGTGACTTTGTTCTATCCTTGTGCGTAAGTGCGTGTTACTTCAACCTCTCACATGTCGCCAAAACTCCAAACAGTCATATCCTATTGCACAAGCACTGAGGGCTGCCTCACTGACGCATCTCATTGTTGTTTCTGAAAGACAGTTAACAGAAAGGAGGGACAAAACCACCAGCCTAATTGATACACTAAACGGGTGTCCAATTAGGCACGAGTCACATTTCCACTCTGGGAATTTCACAAACCATAACCTGGAGCTGCTCGTAATTTGAACGAACGTGTGTCCATCCAAGTATGTTTCCTTGCCAATCATTTAAATTGATTCAGACTAATGAAAAAAAACTAAATGCTGGGTTCCTCTGGTTCTACTAGAGACACCTTTTAAGCACTTGTAAAAAAACAAAACAGATTCAAGGTGGAAGACCCAGTCAAGCAAGATGCAAAGATGGCTGTAGTACTAGTTTAGCAGAGTCTGTAAATTGAAGACATCCACCCATAGACAGTATGTTAACTACTAAATTTAAAGCAGGCGGCCACCACATAGGGTCATTGTGCTCAATACATGCACATGGATACAATGTACTACTTCCAAAAAGGCTGTGTGTGTTGGCCAGTATAGGCAATACTGGTGTCAGATTATATCTTTCCCTTAATGCGTATAAAGAGTTTAAATCCACTGACGTATTTGCTATAGTCAGGAGCTACTGCTGTCTGTAAAGTGACTGTAACATTATGGATTAGTTGTTTCCATGCAGCAGTATATCCCTGTAAGCTGGTTTTAATGGATCTCGGAACACAGAGGGAGCCAAGCACTTTAATAGCAGCAGCTGTATCTGACTCGGAAAATACATATTAGGGTGGAGACTCCTTATAGATATTATTGGTCATAAAGAAAAAGAAACAACACTGGCCAATTCAACTCTGGCTCTCTTTTGAGGTTAAATGAAATTGGTATGGACAGGTCATATAAGAGCTGTTTTGTTTTGTGTTGAATAGTCTATCAGAGCAGTCATTTCTCCTTTCTGTGCCCCTTGAGTATGAATGAATGAGAGTATGGATGAAATTATGTATAAGCCAATTTCACATCATGGTGACAAGAATATCAACTACATAGTGCATCAAGAAATATTGCTACAGACTTCTGTTAACTATATCTGGTGCCATGGATGCTAAATACTGTTTCTTAATCACTGAAAACAAGAGTTTTTTTAAACTGTTAGTTTAATAAAGCTGTATTTTGCATGCATCAACTTGTGATGCTTTGGACAGTGCTACTCATAGCCAAAAGCTAGAAAAGCTATACTTTGATAAATACTGTGTTTATTGTCTTACACATATTCAGAAGAGGTCAATATCGGTTTCATTTGTGCACATCCTGTGTGCTGATATGTCCAGGATGAGAGGAGCCTGGCTCAGCAGAAAACCTTTATGTCAGGGGAAAACTTTCAGCTGGCGATTGTGAACCCAGAGCTATCTTAGTTACACGTTTTATTTAACACATATGAAAACTGAAAACGAGCCATTATCTTCTTGACCAGTGACTGCATACAGTTCAGTAGTGCTCTTGTTATCGTCAAGCAAACAGCTTGTAATATCTGACAAAAGCCAAGTGACAGTTTTATTTATTTATCCTCTGAACATAGTTTGGTGAGCCAGAACCTGCTGCTACAAACGCAGGGGTTCAGCAGGCTGCTGGTTATGTTAAGACAAATGTATCCTTGGGAAATTGTTGTGACCTCCTGGTTAACAGCATTAGTGGGCAACCAGAGCTTGTGTAAATGTTCCTGCAGCACCAACTGACTGAGACTGAAAGTCATTACACTAATCTTTGCCATTTCATGAGCATACAGATCATGACTGTTGGCGGTAATGCAGGACATGGAAACTCCTTTAAAGGTTAACCAAAGAATACCAAGAGGAACACTATAGAGATGGTTGACTATGTAGTGTTTTTGAAAACCAATACTATATCTGTATGTAGCCAGCTTTCATTTATGCCATTGCTAAATGTAAAAAACAAAACAAAAAACATTTTGTTGTTGTTCTGCAAATGTACAGACAATGACTGATTTGTTTGCAGATTTGTTAGATGATCCTACTTAGAGCTGGGTGAAATAAGGAGCTCAGGCTTACAGCCAGGTAAACACATTAACTCTGTAAACTTGGTATCGGTACTTGATACCTTTAAGGTATCAACTGAAATAATCCGGCACCAAGTGGTATCGAAAATTCTCCCATGAAATGATACCTGCATTCAATCCTTTTGATATTCAAATCTAGAATAAGCTCATTTCACATTGCTTATGCAGCTGAATGCTTCCATTTACGTGGTGTGTATTGAAAGATAAATAGGGCATCAAGTTTAGTGCTCTATTGGTATTGTGGTCACTTTAAGGGGGCTGGTAATTTCTTAACTGATACCTAGCCCTACTGAGGTATCAGCAGAGAAAAGCCTTGCATGCCATGCAAAATAGAAATTTTAGGGACTGTGTGACAGTTTCTCTAAACAGGGCAGTGCATGTTTCTGTGTCAACATGAATGACAGCGTGGTTATAGTACAGACCAGATGGGATTTCCCCATAATTAGCAGCACCCATGGGTAGCTCCAGATCTCCCATTTGGGATGTTCCGAATTACTGACCTTGAAATGAGTAGAAGGCTGGTGAAGAGCCAGATCTTTAAATCAACTGCAGCCCTTAAACTAAAATGCAGCAACATTCTAAAAAACAAAACTCCATCAGATAAATAGCCGACCTGCCTTTGACATTTCTGTTCTTGAACACATTAGGAAGGAACTCTGCGACTTATGTAGATGAGTGGTATTACTCATCCCTGTTCCTCTCCACATCTCTGGAAGCTCTTAGTCAGCCACCGACAGGAATGTGTGGAATAGTAACAAGGGGAGGTTCAATAGGTGGCATGGATTAGGTAAGATGAATACCTGAGAGTGGGTAGAGAAAATGTCCTTTATGTAAAAGGGTCACAGGTTTGATTTAATCAACAGGTGAGTGCACATCCTGTGACGATCACCGTGCCCTTGAGCAGGAAACTGGAGCCTGTGCCTGCTCACAATCGCTCACCATCTCTAACAACGCAACTTGATACTGCAAATGAGCAAAACATTTGATCTCTAAAAATCACAACCACAAAACTTGCTCTTTCCTCAAATCCCAAGTGACAAATTCACAAAATATGTCATTTTAACTTTTATCTGATGCATCGTATGCTGTAGGTACATACTGTACTATATGACCAGCTACCAGCCATGCAGGGCAGGGACAAGATACACAGATAAACAAACGTGCTGCATTCAAGAGGCTCATGTGAAATACAGCATATGTGACTGCTCTTTGAAAATTATTTTCTTCATAATGTTCACTGTCTGGTCAAAATTCAGCTGGATGGAGGCTACTCATCCAGAGAGTGTGGTTTGGACTTTTCTGTCTAAACATAGCAGGCTACAGTGCTGACACACACACACGCATCTGTGCAGCAACTCTGGAAAATGTTGCTCATGTGATTAAAACTTTTATCTTGGAAAGCACATATGGCATCAGAGAGAGAAGAGAGGATAGCCAGAAGAAGAGAGGAGGAGAGACTACTAAGTCTGCATTAGGAAGTTTTCCAGGTTTGAAATGTTGGTTACCAGAAATAAATGACAACAGACTGCCAGAGAAAAGCACCATTCAGGAAATATTCTTTCAGTTATCTCCTTCAAATATTGGATTAACACCGGCCTGCTTTTCTGCCTCAAACATATAATATTTGTTTGTGTTGAAATCTAAAAGGTTTCAGGGACACTTGGCACTTAGTGCTGTGAACTATTTCTGTTTGTTTACACAGAGCAGGGCAGAAACTAATGATTATTTTCATTACTGGTTCATTTATTGGTTAATTTAACCATAAATTGATTACATTATTAGTGCACATTTATTATGATAACTATGGAAAATACCTGTAACTGGATCCAAGATGTTTTTCATTACATGAGTGTGAGAGATATTTGTACTAAAAAAGAGATTACAAGAAGATATAGTATTTCAGTTGTTGGGTTTAAATTAAGAACAATGCTTCTATAAATGTAGGAATGTGCAACTCGCTTTTGGTTTACAAACGTATGGTTTATAAAGCTAACTATTGTATTTATTTATTTCTGGAGTGTAGCTTAAATTGATGAGCATATAGGCGTTGTGCTTCTGCCTTTATCTTTTCAGCCAGTATTTAATACCCACACCTAATTGTATCACTTTGTTTTGTCCATACTGTTTATGCTCATATACTACATTGTATATGTTGTTTCCACGCTGCGTTTTGCATTGAATAGTGTTAAAACACTATCACGCCTTGAAAAGTAAAAATATTTCGTTTATTTTCAGTCTAACTGATACAAAAAACTAAACAAAAAGACACCGCAACTCTTCACATTTAAGAGCCCGGTGAGTGTTTGTTATTTTGGCATTATGAGTGTTTTTAAACGATTACTCAGCCATCGGAATTGTTGATTAACTTCAATGTTACTGCTCTAACGTTGCTGAAGGATATCGGGTTTCCCACCACAGGAGCTTGAAGTTGTAGCTTACTTATTTTTTTTAACTGGAAATCTTCCGAATCAAAGTACACAAGCAAAGAAATTTAAGCCACATGTGGCTTTTTCTTTATTCCTAAATAACACTTGAAGCTAGCATTTACTCACTCGGTTAGCTTACTTGTTTGAGCGGTGAGATGGTCGCGTAGTTTCTCCTTTAAAGTCCTGACAGAGAACTCCTCCGGGGCAGGGTAAGGTTATCTCACTTGTTTTCAGGCGTCCTTCGGTGCCCCAACAATGGCGGAAAAGTTAAATAAATCCATGCGACTTTTTCTTTTCGGTGGCTTCCAACAGAGAAAAAACAAAAACCCGTCTCCTGTTCCTTGAACTGTGAGTCGCTTCTGGTCTCGCTCCGCCAACGGCTGAAGACTCGCCCGTTAAAAGGACCGACTGCTTCTTTCAACGGCTGCAGCGGTGATGATGACGCGCTGCTGCTCGTTCGGGGGCGGGGCGAGGCTCTCTCACGAGCTCACACACACACACACACGCGCGCGCACACGGAAACCCCAAAACCGGTTCAGATGGCTTCTTTTAAAGGTGCGCTGGGTGATACCTTTTATTTATTTATTTATTTTAATGGATAAGGTAGGGGATAGCAGAATACAGGTAAATGATTATGTATTTAAAATACCACAAAAATATATTAACAGTTACCGAATACAGTTAATGTCTGTAAAAATAGAACATTTGATAGGATTATAGGTTTATTTGTAGGTTTGTCAGCAGGATTATAGAAAAACTACTGGCCCAATTTTCACGAGACTCGATGGAAGGGTGAAGCATGGGTGGAGGAAGAACCTGTTGACATTCTGGGCGGACAATAGAAATTATTTTTCACTTTTATTAAAATTCTGAGATAGGGTAAAACCTTGGTATTAAAATTCTCAATTGAGCTTGATTGTGATTCAGTATCCAAATCTGATTTTATATATATGTTTTTTCTTTTGGGGTCAAAATGTAGAGCCAGTAGGCCTAAGTCAAAGCAAGAAAATAATAATCAGGTCATGCTGATACCAACATTGCATGGTAAACAAGTGGCAAAATGAAAAGTATTCAAAAATGGACAAAATATCCTACAACTCAAAATGACGACATAATTTGATTATTGTAGGACTCTTTTACTGCAGCATTGCAATTTTTTTTTAAAGTCGTTTGCTGTTGGTGACTGTCTCTGAAGATGACATTACACCACTTAAATAACAAGCACATCATGTTCACTTCTTATGAGAAAAACACACAAAACCTCATAAGTTTTGATGGTAACATTAACAGATTTGTCAACTTTTCAAACCCATTTGGGAGCGTAATCTCTCTGGGGAAACAGGCAACAAATCTAGTAACTTTTTGGGTCTATCATTAACTCTCTTCCTTTATAGGAATAGTTTAAAAAATGGGGGACTATGTCTTGCTCACTTGCCCTGCCAGGAGTTAGATCAGAGGATCGATACCACTCTTTGTGAATTAGCTATGGAGCCTGGAAAGAAATATCCCTCCAGTCATTTAGGCATATTTGTTGTATCAATGATCTGGCTGAGAACCCCATTGTGTCTTTGTTTGCTAAATTGGAGGCAAACACAGTGACGGTCTGTAAACAGAGAGAGACCAGTTACACCTGTTAGATTTCAGTGTGAGTGGCCTCCTTCAACATTTAAGGCAACTATAGAATTCAAAATCAGTAGTAACTGGTTGTTTTACATAGAGAATGAAAGAGTAGTGGAAAATGAAGAGACAGAGCCGTTGTTTCTTTAATATTACCGGTTAGACAAGGAGATCCGGTTAAGCTTGTTTTATCTATCAGCTGAGTATTACTCGATATGTCGTCACCTGAATTACACCTGCGTTCCATCACCATTAATGTGCCAATTCACTGTCTCGCTTTTTCCTTGTTTTACTTCATGTCTTGCTTTATCAGATATGCCAACAGCGGAACTGAAGGGCCC
>CAFUXE010000734.1:215452-235980 GCA_903364295.1 Serranus cabrilla
TTTTTTTTTTTTTTTTTTACAGTAAAACTTTAAATTTAATATAAAAAAACTGTAAAAAGAAATAAAAAAATGTCTTAAAAAACTTTAGCTATTCTACATGTTTTGCAGTGTAGAAATGAAAAGTCACAACACCAACCTGGTAGATTAAGCAAATCAAATAAACACCAATTGGTTATTTGCAAAAATGATTTGAACCAGATTTGTTTTGCAGAACACATTAAATTGCACATTAGATGCAAATACACTTGAGTTTTCCCCTTTTCTCCCGGTCGAGTGTGCTGATGTGGAGCTCTTCATTTGAATAGGGAAATGATTGTTGTTTGCATTCTGTTTCATGTTCTGGTAGGAAGGAGGAAACCGTTTCCAGAGCGTAAGTGGAAGGTTATTGTGCAAGCTTTAGGTAATAAATTATGTTTTTGTGGCAAAGCAGTTGTGCAACATTTTGCTTTAGCTGCGCTGTAGAAGTTTCTGGTAACAGCGATCAAACAGAATGAGTAGATTAATTTTTCTTAAATGAAACATTTGCAAGATAAGATATTTCTTTACTGGTCCTACAAAGAGATTTTCAGTGTTAAAGCAGCAAAAGTGTACCATAGAAACCAGAAGAAATATAAAAGTAAGATTATTAAGTAAAAGTCTGTATTTTCAGGTTATGTAGTCCAAGGATCTGTACATTTAAGTAGTAACTCTTTACAGTTACACTCATGCAAACACAACTTATACTTGAACTTAAACCTTTGCTGCCATTAAAAATTCCTCCTCGTCGAAGGAAATGCCAAAGACGCCGCCTCCTGAAACCACCACGCTGAGCGTCCCTGTTTGTATCTGCGGTCTTCCCACTCTCCTCAGAGCCGTGTAATTATCCGTGATGGGCCTTCACCGCGGGTCACACATGTTTTTTGGAATGTAATCTGGAGACAGAGAGGGAGAGAGATGGAAGACGGATGATTTTCATATCTTTGATTTCATTTTAGACCCCAAAAATGTGACTTTTTAAATGTGTATAATTCAGTTTGGTGCCATAAATCATTTAACTCTCATCACATTTTCCTACTGAGTAAAAAAAACAGGAAAGTCATGAAACTGCATGTTGTTTGTGTGTATTTTAACCCTAAAAAAACTGTATATTTTTCTGTGTAATTCAATAAACAGAGAGAGTTTGAGTGGAATAATAATGCAACAGGTGTATCCATGTGTGTCTTTGTTCCTGCTGTTGTCTGTGATACAAACTCACACGGGAATAAGAAAGAAAATCAGCTCCGCCGCCCCCCCGCTTCTTCCACACCTGAGCTCAGGTGCAGCCACCGGAGAACACACAGCAACGGCTCGTTTCCCCTGTGTGTGTGTGTGTGTGTGTATGTGTATATGTGTGTGTGTGTGTGTGCGTGTAGGATGTACCTGAATCTACATATTCAGTAAAAGCACAAATACTCCGACAGAAACAGGTACTTTTTATACCCAAATATGCATTATAATTATGATCATGTGGCAATATTAAATCAATGTGATACTTTAGAGGCACAAACAAGGCATTGCATGTGAATATTGGGGCAGAAAATGTAATATTTAACGTGACTTCCAGAGGCAAACACAGATCATTTTGTCCAGACGCAGGCAGAGATACTGACACCTCTGTGCACTGTCCCTCATTACTGAACGTGTAAATCTAAACCTCCATTAAAAGTAAACCTACATCTGAAATCGGCCTTCAAACTTTAACATGTAACACAACACAAAGTAGTGAAAGGAGCAGCATTATACTGTCAGCAGGTCCTCAGCAAAAATAAGCATTGAATCTAAACACTAATCCTACAAACTAAAGTCAACAGGTTTTATTCTTTTCTCCCTGTGAGAACATTTAGTTTCTATGGAGTCGAAATGTACACGAACATGCAGAGACAGGCCTTTACTCTCTCAGGGGGGTAACTCTGTTCATATATATCATTCAGTTTGTTTCCAACACAGTTAGATAAACAAAAAAGGCTAAATGACACATGCACACAAGCTGAAAGTGCACAACGAGCGTTAATTCACCTTTTCATCTCATGCATGAATGTTTTGATATGTGATGCTCACAGTGGAGGTAACGTGATGCAACAGTGCTGCGGCCATATTATATGTCAGTGCAGCAGCTCGATCTGTACATCTGCTGCGAGAAAACCGGACAAACCAGTCCGGGATGTACAACCGCCACTTTCTGTTCCTGCCTAATGGGTATTCATGTTCAAATACTGTGAGACACACTTTAACAAAAGGGCCTGAAACCACAGCTATCTGATTTTAACACGTTTACGCTCAGCATGATATGAAAGGCTGAGAGTCGCTTCTCCATGAACTTGTGTTTAGTTTACACAACAGGTTTTGGATTTAAAATTTTTAAATATGACAGACAGCTGTGTTCTGAAGATATTTACTTTTTTTTAACAATAGATGACATACTAACTTGTCTTTCTTTGGTTTGTTCATTTGTTTGTTTGTCACCAGGATTATGAAAAAACTACTTCCTGTTTTAATGAAAATGATGGAGGATGAAAGAAGACGTTACATTTTTTGAGTGGATGACAGATTATTACGAGATAGAGCTTGGCGAAGGTTTGCCCTTACGTGGTGCCTGTCTAGTTTTTTATTTTACTTGCAATTAAATAAATAAAAGGCACAAATTTCCCATAAACAGATCCTACACTATCAGTAAGAGGATAGTCTAGTTAAACTCCTGCTGAGGACCTACAGCACCCAGCGTTTGGAAAGTCTCCCTGCGTTTGGTGAATTCAGAGAATCGACTTTGTCAGCTTTGGAAACATGATCAAAGGTCTTTTTTGTGCTAATAGATTTCCTGGCAGAACTTTTCTGTCATGGGATTAATGCTGCTAATTAGTGGCGATGTCGTGATGCCCCAGATCGTGTCCTGAAAAACACTGAGCTTTTTGTGAAATAAAAGAATAAAAGAATGTGGAGAGGATCTGAGTGTTTGTGGAGACGTGGTGTGGAAACAGAAACAGAAGAAAAGTGAGAAAGGAAAGTTTAGTAACCAATCAGGAATGTGTTATTTAAAAAGAGAAGCAGAGAGGAAGAAAAATGTATTTATCACCTGGTTTGCTTTTGGTGACCTTCTGCAATAATATCTGCCTGTTATCAAATCAGAAATGTGAAACCCACACGAGCGTGATGCTGCAGAAACGCGCTGCATGCTTTTCAAGAAAGTGCTGACTCTGGGGAACACGGGTAATGCTAGAGAGAAGCCCGGCTTCTTTATCACCTGCCTAATGCTGTGGAGTAAAACGCTGCCTCGCTAATGTATCCTGGCGGTGAGGGGGTGCCCGTCCTTCACTGTAATCCATCTACTCGGGGCGCTGACGTGGAGGTCGTGGAGGGCGAGGAGGCTGCAGCCTGCAGGTGGACAGCTGCTGGGAAAGTTCAATGGTTGAATCCCAAGAAAGGAAATGTTAGCATCATCTTTATTAGCATATTAGCACACTGATGATCTTGTTATATCCCTGAAGAAGTGAGAGAATTGTCACAGTGAGGAATGAATAATCAGTCAACAAAAGACATGAATCCTAATTTGAGTCATGGGGAGCATTGCCGGAGAAGTGAGGTACACCTTCACGTTCTCATTCACTCCTACGGGCAGGTAAACCTGCTGCATGACCCGAGCCGGAGGAGCCGTAGAGAACCCACGCTGACACGGGAAAAACATGCAAACTCCACTCAGAAGACCCAAAAGCCGGATTATCCCCCTCAATCAGGAAACAAAACAAGATTTGGTGTGAAAAAATAAATGAAAAAGCTTTCCATGACATAACAAAGTGTTTTTTTAGTTGCATAACTTTAATCAAGCATTTGTGGTTTCATGAGGTTCATCTAGTTTCTTCCGGGCTTTATTTATCCTGGACTTCCCTCTCCTCAGCATCATTTTCCATCTCTGTGTCGGGATTTATAATCCATGTTTTTGCATTTGCAGCTCATTCAGCCTGGTCTCCTAAAAATGATGTTCCCCTGCTGCTAAACTTCTGTTTGAGGGGAAACATATTTTCTCTGAGATGTCTAATCAAAGTCTGTGGAAGTCCAAGTGGACAAACCAAAACAGGTTTTTGTGTCTTGTGTGAAACCAAACGTCAATGTTAACTTATGTACATAATTAACATTATATTTAACCCAAACATGTTTAAATCTGTGACCATAATCCGGGAAAAGGGAACTTTGCTCTTGAAACGTTATGAAGAATGCAGGTTAAACAAGATCTTCCAGAAGAATTGCTTTAGTGAAGTAAGAAAACACTGTTTATCACTTTGCATTGAGGCTAAACTTAGACTTTAAATAACTTAAAACCCTGTGAAGCATTAAACCATGACTTCTACATGCAGGTGCTGTCACCTGTGTACACTGACACTCATGAATTATCAGTAAATGAGGCTTTGTGTCACAATGTTTCCCCCAAGAGTCCCTTCTGTCTCTGAGGACAATGAACGACTTCCCGTTTCTCAGGAAAGAAAAGCCCCACAGTAGTAGAAGAAATCGTTTTCTGTTCTAACTGCCGGCGGTTTGAAACCACAGGACGAGACGCAGTGAAAACCGCTTCCGTCCTGAAGGTTGTGTTTTCACTAATTCTTGTTTTTACTCAGAAACGAAATTCAAGTTACAGTAAATTCACGGTGGTGTTGCACTGAAGTTGCGTGTCTTTGCTCACTTCCCTTACAGTTAGAAACAGTGGAGGGATTTCCTGTGGTTAAAAACTCACTTTTGTTTTTTTTTTTTGCATGACAAATGCACAGATTGTGTTTTACTTTGGGCTGGAAGCTTTTGTGACATGATGAGTTTAAAGCAGCTGCGACTGTAAGAAGGAAGAATCATCCATTAATGAATAATAAATGATCTCACTGGGATTTTATCCAGGAATTTAAATTGTACTTGTACAGAGAGGTCTGCAGAGGTTTTTGTATCATTCTGTTGCTCCCAGTAGTGGTCTTGTATATTTAAATAACAACATTTTGTAAGAAGTAGGTATGTGTTTGTGTTTCAATAGGAATCTATTGCTGTGGACATCATGTTAATTCAGATTAGAGACCAAAAGTCACACAAAAGCACTAAAAAACTATCAGATTAAGCCACAAAAAACACCTAGAATTAATGTTTTTGTCAAAGCAGTCTGGTGGCTTTGCACAGGGTCCACAGCTAAACGTATTTAAGCCACCCATAAAAGGATCATTCAATATTTTTTACATTTTATCTTGCCAAGAAACTGCACTTTCCATTTGGTAACTTAAGCCGTTATTTCACTATCTTCAAAGCCACCAGACTCCATTGACAAAAACAGCAATTTTGCTCTGCAGAACAAGACATTTTCTGGCCTAAAAGCTGCCTCGATCAGTAAGTTTTTCTTTGTTTTGGGGCGTTTTCTGGGGACTCCCTGAAAGGAATTACTTGGAAGTCCTCATAACGTCTAAGAACAGGAATCTTTCCTCATTCTTGTGGTGCAGACGCTATAAAATAGAAATCTAGTCTGAAGACGTCTATTGTTTGACTTTCAGATCCACGGTAGAGCGTTCTGTGTGGTGATTTCCACGTCATCTTATTTGTTTTCATTTAAAAATACACAGAAAATAATGCAGATGAATCAGCACATGAGCATGACCATGACTGATCTTCAACAATGTGTTTATGACCTTGAGTGTTCCTTAACCTCAGTCATCATCTCTCACAAACCACAACTCTAAGTGTTAACCCTGCATGGTTAAAAACGTCTCAGTTATTTGAGTGAACTCACCCTTTAATGTGAGCATTTAAAATATATTTAAAGGCAGATGGGAAATAGCAACAACAACAATCGTCCTGGTGGCCAGTAAACACGAGCTGACACAAGCCAGGCACGGCAGACGAACCGTATACGACAGATTAATAAGCGTCCAGTTTGGTCGTCGTCGCCCCAGACTTTGTGGCTCTGCCAGCGACGCACAGCGAGGAGCCAGGCAGTCTAATCAGAGCAGGAACAGAACAGTCAGATTGTGTTTTAGAGATTAGAGGTGGAGATGAGAGGAGCAGCTCGACTGGACCGCAGCTTGAAACACCGCTGGAACAACATCAAGGTCCTTTTGTCAAGAGCCACAAACACAACAGAGCTGCAGGCGAATGCTGCGTACACACACACACACACAGGAAAACACACACACATTTACAAAGAATTTTAAATCAAACCGCTGCCTCTAATGGGCCACTTCCTCTGCAGTAAAACCAAGGACTCTCCCTCCCTCAGACTCAGCTATCAACATGGCTGTGGGTGTGTCTGTCGAGACATCACAGGAGGAGCTTCACTGTAAAACTCACAGCATCAAAGCTCAGAACATCAAGGAAGACATTTATAAAAAATGTGTCTTTTCATTGTGACGGCAACATAATGCCGATAGTGTATAGTTTCATAAAGCTGCACTGTAAAGTCCTGAGTGCTCTGACAGAAAAAGCACAAAGATTTTGAGTGTTTGCCTTCTGTTAAGTTATGTGTATTTTCTCATACACGTCTTTAACGATCCATATTCATCATTTAAACTCTTCTTCAAGAAACCAAACTTTTGTATAACAACGTACGAACTGTGACAGGAGATTATCACTGTTTTAAACATGTTTAAACTTGTGCAAATTGCTTGAAAACACTTGGTTAACCCCGTATTTTACTACATTTTCTTTGCAGATTTCTCTTAAACTCACTCGAAGTTAGCATCAGATAATGCCTCATTCGATATTTAAACATAACATTTCCAAAAACCTGTAATACTAAATATAACTACAAAAAAAGCACTCGTAGAATGCAGACCTTCACCAAGGCAATAGGGTCAGTCTCACAATACCAAACTAAAGCTTGTATTCTGGGAGCACACTGGCATTGAAATATTTCATCAACTAGATGGACAGTTAGTGAAGGCAATAGGGTCACTGACGCGTAAATATAAATTTGCAATATAAATTCCAGATGATGTTTCGGATCACCATCAAAATCGAATCACCTGTTCCTTGTCCCAATACACACATTGTCCGAAAATTTCATCCAAATCCGTGCAGAACTTTTTTAGTTATTTTGCACACAGACAGACAAACACTGGTGAAAACAGGAGCTCCTTGGCGGAGGTAATAATTGTCTTTATGTAAGTAATCAGCAGGGGAAGGTTTCACAACGATAACTATTTATTATTATTATTATTTCCTTATGATCCTAGTCACCTGTAGTTTGTCTCCTGAAAGAAAGTCTGAGAGTAAGGTGAGAAGATTCTCATTTCCTCATATAATCTGTCAGACTTTTCTCTCCATCCCTGCTGGAAGTCTTCTTGTTACCATGTGAGGTTCGCTTGGCAATCAGCCGAGTCTCCATAAAGTCGCTGCTCCCTGCCAGGAAATTGTCCCGTGAGTAAAAAGTGAATTTTCTGGAGAACAGCTGATGTGTTTTAACTGTTCTTTGCTTCGGGTGCACAGTCAGTATCATCAATCGTTGCTGATTGGTTAAAAATATCACTTCAGTTGGTGTTTAAGCATTTTAACAGAAGAAAGAATGTTGTTATTATTACTATCAACCTCTGGATGATTATTACTCGGAGTAATGAGCGTGACTTTCTCATGCTCTGCTTTGGGGCCTGAGGGACTGAAAAGGATAAATAGTGAACACTTTCTGAGCTCTTGTCGTTGCATTGTGAGGGCCGTTTGAAGAAGATATATAAACAAAGCACACATTCCTGGGGAAATATGGAGAGGAGAAAGTATGAATGTGACTCCCGCTCTTTTACTGCGATGCCTATAAAAGGGAACAGGAATCAGTGTGATCTACTCCTGAAGGCCGAACACAGGGATGTCTTCCTCTCTTTCTCTCTCTTTTATTGTGCACATTTGTGTACATAAACACACTCATAGCTCAAACTGAAGAAAGCATGAAGCACTTTACATGTTTGTTTGAATGAAAGCAAGTGGAAAATAGTCAAAAACACCAGCAGGTCTGGACCTAAAATCACACTGAAGTTTCTATTTCATCAGCGGATTCACACGTATCACTCTTTATTTGTCAGATTTTATGGAAACAAAACAAAATATATGAATTACTGCATCAGAGGAAGAGTTTTTGGCCGCACCAGGAAGTTCCTTGAAGTCCTCCGGGATCATATTCCTCATGTTTATAATCTATCATAATATTGCCATCCTGGTTTTTAATATTGTAATGTGGCTATTTTTAGTCTCTTCTGTACACACAGAATCTGTCACGTCTGTGCTAGAAGAAGAGAGATCGCTCATCTGTTGCTCGTCTTGAGGTTTCTTGCATTTTTTTTTTGCCCATTAAAGGAATTTTTCTAAAGTGAAACGAGGCTCCAAGGATAGAAGCAGCTAAATGTCGTGCAGACTGTGAAACCCCCTGAGACAATCGTGTGGTTTGTGATATTCAACTGTATAAACTAAACCGACACGACTTAAAAAACAATTTGTATAACACAACAACCATTGTTTTAAACTACTCACTGCTACTCACAATGTTTTTATACTCATTTTATGAATAGAAGCAAAGAAGATCATTTTTTATAAAGTTTTGGATGAAACATGAAACAAGTTTTTAAAGCTTTTGTGAGAAGTTTGGGGTAAATTTATTTACAGTATGAGATACAAATTAAAAGGAGGTTTTATGGTTTGAAACTTTAACTTAAATATCTTTTTTTTTTTTGTACCACATTTGACTTCCTGTTATCTTTCATACCACACGCCACTCTGGAGGGAAATGATCATTTTGGCTGCCCTAATTGTAAAGTTATATATATATATATATATATATATATATGTGTGTGTGTGTGTGTGTGTTTATGGCTGAATGTGCTGTACATGAAACTAAAGAGAAGAGTGAGAAGTATTGAGAATCTATAGCTCTGATCAACTGAACTCCATCCAGAAAACAAGCAATTTAAAATGTGTTTGCGTGTCGTGTTGCAGACTGACACGACAAAGCATAAATTTTTTATTTTTACACATCTGCATCATGTTGTAGTGAATACTGCATAGTTTTAGTCTGTTTATTGCAATGAAATAAATGTGTAATAAATCTGTTTACTGCCGTAGATGGAGCATACAGGCATGTGCACCTCCGGATAATATTAATAATCCTGATTTGATGCTACAAAGCAGCAAAAGTTGTTATTTCCACCATGCACGATGATGAAAAATATTGCTGACATTTATTATACTAGTGCGTCTTGTAAATGTCATGAATAATCACGGATGCTATCCTCCTGTCAAACTCCATCAATGCATGTTAAAATAAAAAAACTGCTAAAAAAACTTAAGCAGTGGTTGATCACTTGCGCCCCCTACAGGATGGAGGAGTGAAAAATCAGCAATTCGTGGGATATAAATAGTTCAAAACAGGTTTATCAAGAATTATGAATCACCACAACCATGAGAGGTTCTTTGAGCATGCATAAATGTATTAATTGGGAAAAAATATGCTGACTGATCCAGTAATAAAACAAATGATCTGCATGAACATCGACCCAACACATGATCCCCTGCAGCCTTTTTCCTGCTGGAGATAATAAAGCAAACCCTGTAAAATTGCAGTATTAGATCATTTGGGACAATAAACCTTTGTGTTAACTTTTAATGAGCATGTGTTAATAATATTATATAGTGCATTTAGTTATTTAAAAATAAAGAGTAACACAAGAAAGTGTTTTGTACCAAAGAGCACACAGATGGACTTGTTCCTCTCAGTGCTGATTGTTCTGTCCGTTTTTTAACCACCTTGTTCCCTTTCTGTTTCCATTTGCATGATCTGGTTAAGAGTTAATTACAAAAATAGTCTGAGCACAAGCTGAAAATAAACACATGAAGTGAAGAAGCTGCTTCATGCTGCATGAAGGCTGCCGTCTCCTCCGTTACTCTTTACGTTTTCTTTATGATTCTCAGATGTAGAGGTTGGAAATTGTAGTTTTTTTGGGTTAAAAAACCACATGCAGGTAAAAGAAGAAATGCTTAACCCACAGAGTGCAGCTACATTGGTGCTTCAATGCATTTCCAATTTAAAGATGGAACTTATTTATCACTTTTCATCATGTTTCTTTTCGTAAAGATGTTTCATGTTCAAAGCAGCCAACTATTTGCAGCAGTACATTATGATCATTTTCAGGAATTTGCTCTCTTTCAGAAAGCTGTGAACCAGGAACAAATGACGGCTCAGTGTCCGTATTTTTTTGACACGTCTGGCTCAAATAAGACTCTGACTTATGCTGCATTTATTCAACAGTTCCTCTTCCCCGCGATCACTTCCCTTCAGTCCTCAGGCATTACGTAACAGAAATATGTCACACGAAGGCTTCTGGAGAGCAGAGAGACAAATACTCATACTCATTTTCAGTCTTATTTTACATGAATTAACCCATTCGTTCCCTCTTTTTATGAAGATATGAATCTTCTTTTAAATCCCTCCTGAAGACTCATTTCTATAGACTTGCTTTCATGTGACGTCTCCCTTTTTAAAATAATCTTTTTATTGTTTTATTGCCTATTTGGCTTCTACTTCTTTATTTTTAATTCTTCTTTCTGGAAAATATTACTTAATTTTTCTGCTACGATTTTGTGTCTTTGTCTTCTTGTTTTAATCCTTTTGTCTTGATCTATTGTTCTGTTCTTGCTTTGCACTTTGTAGGTGCTATATAAATAAAGTAATTGTTATTAATTACAGAAATGCTCATATGCAACATAATAGTGTTTCATCTCAGTTAAAAATGGTAGAAATTCAATGTAATCTGTGGTTTGCAGAAACGTGTTTCATGGCCTGCAGCATTTTTGTCTTTGAGCATTGATGACTCAGAATGAGAATGACAGAAATATATTTAAAAAAGCATGCAACTAAAAAACAACTGGACCAAAAGGCTGCAGCTCTCTCTTATTAAAGTGATGAGATGTAGAGTATAAACTCAAAGGGTCGCCTCAGTAGACCAGACTGCCGTGCAGCTACAAACATCCTGCCGCTCTCTTCTTTGCTTTTGTTACTATTATCACTCTCTCATGTGTAACCACCAACCAAAACCCAAAGGGTTATATTTGCTCTCTGCCGAAAGGCATTCTGGGAAATGTGGGAAAGAGCCATCGCGGCAGAGATAAAGCAGATAAAGTAGAAATTGTAAACACTTCATCCCCTGAAAGAATCCCTGGAATGCACCACAGATAAGAACACGAGACAATGGACGAACTTTACAATCAGTTACCCTCAAAAACCTTAAACCGTCAGCTGTGATCCTCACAGGAGCGACAGCTGAGTCCTCCCCGAGACGTGAGTCACAGTGAAGGTCACATGGATCATGTATCTTAACTTACAGTGTGTTCCTCTTTAAAAACAACATTTAGAACATGTGACATGTGAGACGATGTGCGTTCAGATTGGTATCTGGCGTGCAGATCAGATGTACAGCGTGTCTTCATTAGACCCTGTGGTGGCGCGGCTGAAAGCATGAACACACTGTTTCTCTCTGACGTCATTGATGAGAAAGATGTTGTGACAGGAAACAAACAAGAGAGACAGAGATGAAGCAAACTTCATCAGACATGTCGCTGTTTTAAACCTGTTTAATGTTGTAAAATAGAACTATTTGATGAGTTTTATGCACTGAAACCACTTGGTGAGGTTAAGGGATTAGGTATAAGGAAAAAGATCCGGGTTTGGGCTAGAATAAATACTTCTGTATGCAAAGTTTATCACGTAGGTGAAGTAAAAAGTGTTGATAGGTGACCTATCTACGCATGGAAGTTAATTTTTATCCTCATCTTTCAACTTAAAATAACAGTTTTGGTTACAGAGAGGACACAAACAAAGATCTCCTGGGTCAAAGTCCTGTGTTTGTTTGGCCTCACTTCCTCCTTTTCTCCTGTCGTACTAACTACAGCCACTAGAGGTCGCTGTTTAACAACAAATGTCACCAAAATCTCGCTAGAATATACGTTTTTTCTTTTGTATATATCTAGAAACCACAGATAAAACTGAAGCCACTTTCTGTGTTCTGAATGTTCTGAATATGAACATTTCTGAACCGCTGCTGTAAACATGCTGCAAAAACGTAATGGTCACTACATATTGTAAACAAGTGACGATGGCTGTTTTAGACACTTTGTAACCACTTGGTTAGACAAAAAATCACTAATTCTCTCGAGCCCCGGCCTCTGGGTTTAAAGTTTTGGTTAGATCGTCCTGTCCACTCAACAGCGGACTTATGTGGCTTTTAACATGAAATTACTCGTCTCTGACAACAAAAATGTTGCAGATAAACGTATCTTTTGGCTGGCGACTGGACTGATCGTCAGTGTGGGTCCTAATAAACTCTCCTCCCAGCTCAGATTTATATGGGTTATATACAAACAGTGCTTTACTTCTCATATGTATTTCTATAAACAGTGAATGAGAACAGCTTGTGCACAGATTTTCCTGATTTGCGACTGAGAATTACAGCATTTATTCCTTGTATTTACAATCTAATCTAAATAATCTACCTTTCACCTATTCCTGCATCCCATTACGTCTGTTTTTTGGGCGGTAGCCGTGTTTTTCTGAGCCTTATATTTAGGCTGCGATCAGCCTCTCATTCACGGCCCGGGCTGGGTAACAGACGTGGTTTGAGGAACTTAATGAGCGGCGCTTGTTGACGGGAGGGTGGAGTATCCCCTCCAAAAACAAACAGGTTGTGAAGAGCTGCAGTGAGCGGAGAGCCACTCCACGTCTGACGGCTGAACGTCGCTCTGTGCCCACATGAGTTCAGGGGCTTCATGAGTCAGAGTGCCGCCCACGTTTGTTTCTGTGTCATCATCTTGTTGTACCCTGTGTGTTTGTGCCGTGAGGTGTGATGAGGTGAAGGGGATTTCCTGATGATCACAGGTCTGCTGGGAACATTGTGGTTTCTCTGCAGAGGTGGTGAGACTCTGAGGGTCCTGACAGAGAAACACTCCTCGACTCGTGAAGCGAGTGGGATCTTCTGGCTCCACTCCTCCATCGGAGCCTTTCAGAAGATGTTGTTTTTTGTTTATTTTTTAAATTCCTTCCAGGTTAGAGGTTATCAGGTTTATCAGCAAAGCATTCCTGAAGATAATAACAGAGTAAATGTTGGAAAAAAGTCAAACCGAGACATCCCACCGGTATGATTTCATATTGCATGTGTGGTTTTACTTTATTTACAGTTTTTATACCAAACACCACACATGTGACTTCCTGTTCTTTGCTTAAGAAAAGAAAAATGCATGATTTTCCGTCTGCAAAACACTGAAATATTTGGTCATATGGTTAAATAACAAAAATACCAAACTACTAATGAAATAGTATGATTCATAAATAAAGTTTTCCATAAGTTTAGTTTGGTATTTGGCTGCAGCATCTTCAACATTAATGGAAAACTTACACTAACCTGAAGTAAAACCTCTTATCATGACCTAAACTCTGTTGTTAAAGCTTGTGTGTAGATATATTATGAATATTGCAGCTGTTGGCTTCACAGCTCAGTGTGTGTTTGCTTTACAGAGAAAGAAACCCCACCAGCTAAAGAAGAGAAAACAAACCCGAGAGTGAATCAGAATGAAATAAAACCCTTCAGATATCTGGTGATTGAGTGAAACCCCGTTTGTCCCACAGACAGACAGACAGACAGCCGAGCGGCGCGGTGGCTGTGAGGCCGCGCTGCCCTGTGTGGCGGCGGACGGCCAGGCTTGTGATGACTGTTTACTCAGCCCCACTCTGACCGAACACTGCCACCATTCATCCCACGCCAGCACGGAGCAGCCCAGTGGAAAGACTGGACACACACATGCAGCAGACACACAATGTGCCACAATGTCAGAAATCTGTCACGTTACGGGAATGTTTACAGTCCTCTTATGGAAAACGGAAATTCATATTTATACATCAAACTACTGAACCATCAGACTGCTGATGCACAGAGGAAACATACATTTATTATCTTATATCTCTATTATCTCTACATCTTAAAATACCTTCCATTATAAAGTGACTTTACAGTGACCTCAAATCACATATTATATTTACATTTGAATGGGATTCCCTCTAAATAAATGGTTTCCAACATGGTGTTTTAAGAAGTTTAAAAATGTAAGTTTTGTTTGTTTGTTTAGCTTTTTCTCTTCAAATACTGGACATTTTTGTCCTTTAAAGTCACAAAAAATTATATAAATGAATCAGTCTGATAAGAAAATATTTATTTTTTTGCTTGTAACTGGTGTATTCTGACCTAAACTCCCCTAATATACTTATTAACCTTTCACAGGTGCATGCTGGGATATTCTATATCCCACCACAACAGGTAGAATTGAGTGAGAACACACACACACACATGCACAAAGGGGGGTCTGTACCTGGGAGGAAGTGGTGGAAATGTTCAGCAAACTTTGAGAACGAGGTTTTCTGAGAACTGCAGGAGTCTAAATGAAAATACTGTAACTCCAGAAACGTAAAAAGACAGTAAAACCACTAAATCACAACGTTATAATACCTGAAATAAAAACAGTTAAATATTTCTTTATGATCATTGCTCAGAATGATTATAAAATGACACATGTGTGTGCATCTACTGTAATAATAAAACATGTAAAAGAAAAAGGAACTTTCATGCACATTAAGTAGAAAAAGTTTGAAACTTCTCATGAATGTTTCATGGAATGAAAACAGAAGCAAATAGTGCAACAGCTCCACCGTGTGGACACTTCTTGTGATGCATCTCAACACCCTCTTAAAATAATGACATAAGTCTTTTTCTCACCAGGTTTCTCAGAAAAACACACAAAAAAAACTGAACCAAATATTGATTATATGATATTTAAACCAAAGAATAACAATAATTTTTTGTGGCCCTAAGATTAAAAAAATACTAAGAAAAAAATGATGAATTTGAAGGAAAAAAAAAATCTATTTTCTTGGTGAGGTATTTAAAAAACTTCCTCAAGCTTCTACACATCTAATCTGTTAAAATGTTATTCTTTACTTCTTAATAATCATTGCTCAGAGAATTATCATGGGCATATACTGTAATAATATCACATTTAAAAGTAGAAGAACTTCTATTACTTCACAGCTATGAAAACAGAAGTTTAGTGCAACAGCTCCACCCTGTGGTCATATCGTGTATCACATCTTAACTGATGTTAAGTGTGTTTCTTATAGAATAATCACATAGAAGACATTTTAACATTTGTGTACTTATATAATTTCTAATGACACTATGATTTCAAAAATATTTGGTAAATATTGTGAATTTAAAACTGAAAAAACAAAAATAAAGGACATAATCATGTGTAAACCTGGAATAAGAGTGCAGAGAAATGTCTCCAGCTTTAATATATCCACATTGTAGATGTAGAATTATAAAATATGGATTTTTTTAGTTATGAGCCTGCAGCTTTCCCTCCTTCTACTGTACTAAGTTTATCACATTCCCACATAATTATAAAGTGACTTTATAGTGACATAAAATGATATATTATACTTATATATATATAGGATTCTGGTTCATTTGTGGTCAGACCCGAAGATAAATCATTATTTTTTAAATGCATGAGAGCAAAAATTTGTTTTTAAAAAAGAAAAATTTGTTTAGCTATTTTCTCTTAAAGTACTGGATACTTTCAACCTTTAAAGTCACAAAAAATCTGTAAATGAAACAATCTGATAAGGAAATATTTCCTTTTTGCTCAAACCTCATGAATAAATGATGCTCATAACTTGTGATGAGGGCTAAAAAGTGGATGTTTCTTGATTTTAAGCTGCCTGAAATCAGTCATTACAATAAGACATTTTGCTTTAACACCTGAAATATCGGCCTGTCTCCTCAGCTGAGTGTCTCCTGCTGTCTCAGGCTCTGAGCTGGATGGACGGGAGATGAAATAAGGGGAGACAGGAGACAGATGGGAGCGGTGCCGCAGCACGAGGTGCTGACAGCGAGTAAACCTATTAACACAGTTGGCCGTGGTGTGTGTCCTCAGCTGTCAAATCCCCCCAAAGTCTCGCAGCTGAACTGATGCCAAACTTCACTTCGCTTGATCTCAGCCAAAGCATTTAGAGAAAAAAGTGTAAGTGTAAGTGGACGCTTATAGATAATCACCATAATGTTCCTATGGGACACTTTAACTCCAGTTAGAGACACAGAACAGCTCATTCAGGAGAGTTTATTTGGGTTTTGAGTCAGTTTACAGGCTAGAAACTTGAATATTCTCCACTGTAATCAAAAGAGCTCAAAGTTTGGACTTAAAGCATCGATGTTAGATTCATGTTGATGCAGAATTTTCACTTTTTTCACCACCAGCTGTAACAGAATAAGAGTTTAACTGACTCCAAGTGACTTTACTCAGACTTAAGCTGTGCCAACAACTGCTAAAGTTCCTTATTTCACTACTTTCATGATATCATTGCATGTTTCTTGGATATATTTGTTGTTGAAACAAGAGGTCATTCCACATGTCACATGGATGTCCGCAAGTCACAAAACTTAACTATAATTTGGAAAATAAAAGAATAATATGACTGAAAAAAACAGAATATGCATGTTTGTGTCAGCCATTATATTTCTAGAAATTATAAAAAGCTCAGTATAAGGATGTGGAAATGTACTTAAAAAATATAAAGGCTCAAAATATACAAATACTTGCTAAGTTTGTTTATTTTAAATCTGTATATTTAGCAATTTCTACCATTTTTTACATTCATATATTCCTCTTTTTCCCTCAATCAATAAAGTATTTCTGATTCTGATTCAGATTTATATTATTATTTAAGTTAATTTTGATGCTTCTGAGGCCCAAAACTTGCATTTCCACTCGATGTTAAGTTAGAAAACACAGAATTTGTTCGATAAAACGTGACTGACAGCAGCTCCAGAGAGAGATAACTCTGTTGGTTAAACAGAGAGATAATGACGTCTGTAATGTCGTACAAACTGAAAGGCATCCTTTTCATTCCTGCAGAGCTTTTTGCAAACAGGTGCAGGATGCTTTCAGCTCCCGTGTTGTATTTAAGAAAGTTAATCTGTAAATCAGATTGGGAGCATCCTCGCAGACTTCTCTGTGACTTTGAATCAAGTCTTGAAGTGAAAAGCGACTCGACCATATGGACCATCTGGCCCACTGACACTGTGAAATCACGACTCCTCCTGACGATAAGAGGATCAAGCTTTCAGTCTCTCTGTGTGTGTGTGTGTGTGTCAGTAAGTTGTGTGCTAATCTGTGCGTCCTCTTCTGATTTACAGTGTTGTTTTTCCTAGCAGATCAGTCGGTGTGCAGGCTGAGGAGACACACAGACGCTCTGCGCTGCTTCAGGCTGCACATTTCTATTTTTTGGGAGGATAATGGCAGCGATACACAGATCAACCTCTCTGGAAAACGAGGAAATAATGGCTCTGTATGGAGGCGAGAAGGACCATTACTTCACTGATGAGGACTTCACCAGTGAGGTAATAAGTTTTAAATGCTTTAGTGAGTCTTGCTTGCAAGTTAAAGCTGATTAATTTCATGCAAAGTGGGAGTTTTTAATATATAAGTAAGCCAGTGTTTGAAGAAGTATTCAGATCTCTTACTTAAGTACAAAAGTATCAGCATCAAAATGTACTTAATGCATCAAAAGTAAACACTTGTTATGCAGAACGGACCCAATCAGATTGTTATATATATTATCATATTATAGCAGTGTTTTTCTGTTGTTGAGGTAGGGCTCATTTAAAGTATTTTATATGCTCTTATGTGGTTTAATTCATAAACATGTACAATTATTTTAAATTAATCTTGTTTTTCAAGTTAAATCTCAACCTGAAAAGTAACTAAAGCTAAATGTAGTGGAGTAAAACTACAATATTTGCCTCAAAATGTAGTGAAGTATGTAGGTACATTTGTGGAAAAGTACCCAAAACTGTACTATAGTGTGGTACTTGAGTAAATGTACTTAGTTACATCCCATCACTGAAGTAAGCATGAACACAAACAGATTTAATGTCTGAATTATAGTAAAATAAGTTGCAGTATCTTTTTTAAATCTGGTAAATAACTAAGACTGATACAGTCATTTTAATTATTACACACATATGCATTGGAGACAGTTTCTCAGAAAACAAATCAAAGATATCTATAAATAATGATGGAAATTCCCTTGTTGAGTATTTTCTGTGACCATAATAAATTGCAAACACAGTTGTTGCATGAAACAAATGCAAAAACCACATAATGGCTTTTTAATAAACTGCTGACTCAGCATTATGTCTGCACCCTTTCAGGAAAACGATCTGGACTCAGAGTGCAGGGAGGAAGGAAGAGGCCGGAGCGCCCGCAGGTCTCTGTCCCTGGAGATCTACGGCCTGCAGAGGGAGCAGCACGTCGTCTTCTCCAACCAGGAGTACTACAGGAGGCTGGAGGAGCTGAAGAGCGCCCACCTCAGGAACATGGCCGAGCTGGAGAGGATGTACATCAGCCAGGGCCGAGAGGAGGAGGACGGAGGTCAGGGGAGGAGACAGAGCAGAGAGGACAGACTGTCCATCAGGTGGTTGGACGTTTACACCAAACTGAAAAACCTACTTCTCACTGAAAGAAACACCACAGCACTGTTTAATTCTGATTGTCGTTGTTATCCTGATATCCAGAGGGTGGCGCTGTTATACACAAAAGGTTAAAAGGTCTGCCTTGTTTTGACACCCTGTAAAATGTCTGCACCCTGCAGCAGCGGACCTGCCAGGAAACTCCAGAGGATCAACTCCCAGGAGGAGCTGGACTTCCACGACACCTCCAGCGGGTCGGACCAGTCGGAGCTGTACGGAGCGGACAGCCTGGGGGAACTGGAGCTGGACGACCCGAGAGGGACTTCTGGCCAGGGCCGAACATTCGGGAGGTGGGTGAAGAAGAAGACTTATTCAGAGGCAGAGAGGATGTTAAATCTTTCTAGTTGAGCTTTTATCCTGTCACATTTTTATTCTCTGTTTTTCTTTCAGAGACTTCCTGCTGAGCCCAGAAAAAACTACGTCCCAGAAGCATTTTCGGTTCCAGCCCAAGGCGTCCTACCCGAAGCCACAGGGAAGGCTGTCCCACCAAACCGGGGTCAGGGTCAGGTCGAACTTCAAGGTCACCGTGCCCAAACCCTTCCAGATGATGCTGAGAGAGGAGGAGCGGAAGAGGCACAAGGTGCGGACTCGCTCGGAGATCGAACTGGAGAACACGCTGCTGAGACGGGAGCTGGAGGAGCTCCAGGAATGCCAGAAAAAATTCCGGGCATCACCAGCACCCGCGCACATTCATCTCCCCCTCTACGACGCCATCAGCCGCCGCACCAGTCAGCGATCGTACAGGAGCAGGAGCTGCAGCAGTAACCGCAACCGCGACACCAGAAGCAACCAGACCTCTGCTGCTGCTGCTGCTTCATCACAGCCTTTCCACTTCCTGGAGAGGGAGAGGAGGAAGAGGGAGGCCAAGATTGTGGCTGAGCTGGGGAAGCTGGGACCGAAAGAGGAGCGTCAGGCCTTCAAGGCGAGGCCGATGCCGAGCTCCGTGTACGGCACCAAACACACCAAGACCAAGAGCCGCCAATTTCAAACTATATGCACGATGGAGAGGGAGGCCACAGAGGGCCAGAGTGATCCGGACCTGGAGCTGGACACCTCTCCAGACTCCCGTAAGCCCAGCAGATGTCCGTCCTCCAAGCCGGTGAAGAAGCAGATAGAGCTGTCCATTGAGATGGTGAAGGAGAGGGAGTGGTCCCACGCCGGCACGGCCTGCGGCATCCGCTCGCCACGAGGCCGCGACGCTCTGCTGTCTGACAGCTGCATCAGTGTGTGAGAGACAGTGTTCACACGTCACAATGACGCAGCAAAGAGGAGGAACGGCAGCAACCAGTCGGATCACATTCAGTACAAGAAGTTACAGACACAGAGGGCCACGTGCTCAGAAATATTTCCAACTTATTTCTTAGAATTCGCTGTTCAAGGTGTAAAGTTTCATCTCAAATTTGTTCAAACTGGCTGATTCCAGTTCAACAAGATGCATTTCTTTGCCATGTAAAATATGATCCCGGTCCTTTTTTTTCATGCATCTCTTTCCAAAATAGTTTTAGTCTTTTACACTTCCTGAAAATGTGGATAATCGATCTTGTGTGTGTGTGTTTTGCACTGATGACACGTGTTAGGTTACATCTTACTCAGGCACTGTAATATGAAACTGTACTATTGTAACATTATAATTGTAAAGTTATTCACTGTAGCATCACTACAACACATAATGTTCAGGTATCAAATGTCCTGTAGAGAGGATCTGTATCTGTTGTTTTCATAATAAACATTTTTTGAGTTATTTCTGAAGTGTCCATTAATGCCACATAAAGCACTTATCAACCAGAGTCTCCTTCACATATTCACACACACAGCATCAAGTTACAACAGATCGAACCACCACAGGAGACTTTTAGAAACATAATTACTGAGTCTTGTATTATATTTACCGCTTATTAATTTAATGCAAAGTGGGAGTATTTCATATACAAGGAAGCTGATAATTAA
>CAFUXE010000734.1:246380-259506 GCA_903364295.1 Serranus cabrilla
TGTTCGGATTAGGTTGCAGATTGAAAGTGTTTAAACTTGTTGCAGTGCATTTAAGGCCACATTTTGTTGCTTCTTCGTGATTTTTAGCCTGATTAAAAATATTTCGTTTACATAAATTAAGCACAGAAGCAGCAGTGTGTTCATGTAAATCATTCACAGTGTGTTTCATTTTACCACCACTGGGAGGCGACAAATCCTTATAATTCAAAGCAGTTTGGCTTTCAGATATGAGTCAATATTACTTATGCACCTATGTGGGTGTGATCTTTCCACATGTATACAACAGGGCAAAATAAAAGATTATAATGCATGAAAAAAACAGTGTGTTTTTGTCTTAAACTGCATGAAATAGTCATAAAGGTGCATGTATGCAAAGAGACTTATGGGTCCCTGAAGACCCAATTTTCATTCATATATCTTGAGGTCAGAGGTCTGCACTCACTAAAAATACCCAAACTTTAGGGTTATTTCCCCCCTTCCAGACAAAATATCATCATATAGATACCAAAAGATTCTTTATAGATCTTCTAGTTTTCATATAATATTAATAACTTCTCTGTTAAAGTTGAGTACGCTGCAGCATCTGAAAGAAAAACTAATTTGCAAAAGAGGGCCATCTGCATTTTGAAAAATGTGTAAAAAAATATATATTTAAATTTTTTGGGCTTTATTGCACTTTTATAGCAATGTTTATCAGTAGTATGGTCATGAGTCCAAACATATTATAAAAATTTGGGATGTAAGGGTTGTATTGATGTAAATTACATTAAAATACTTTTAAAAAATGGCACTACAGCATCTAAAAATGTAATAATATGCTGTTTGTTGGGTCTTAAAGGGTTAAGAGGTTAAGCCTGAAAGTGCCTCACAAAGGTAGATGTACAAGCGCGTCGCACAAACACACAAAGAAGAAATCAATCCAAAGGTTTGACGTTGGAGTTTCCTGGAAGAAGAAGTCTGCAGCACATGAGAAGACAGTTCATTAAACTGAGTAAAGTGGCTGCTGATGTTATTAGTGTGTACAAAGTGTTGTTCGGCTTTCATCTGGACACGGCGCTCCGTCCTGCAGCTCTTCGTCCTGCAGCTCTTCCTCCTGCTGCACCTCCTCCCTGCTGCCTGTCAATCACCTCCAGCTCCTGTCGGGGCTCCAGCTGTCCGGCCCTTCACCGCCCCGGCTTACCCATCACCTCGCCTCAGGCAGCAAAACCAATTAGTGTCTGATAGTAAAGCAGAGACCTGCTCCCCAAACTTCTCACTCTGTTTTTATTTCCTCCTCTCTCTGTGGGCACGAAACAATCTCCACCATTAACCCACGGCGTCGCAGGTCAAGTGGAGAGATTTCACCAGGTACAATAATGTTTTTGTGCTTCACTGTTCATGAAAAGTGAAAACTAAACTGCCTGTTAAACTCTGTTTGGGCTCCTTTGTGGGTACATTTAGCAGGCGTGGGTACATTAACATAACAAATAGTTTTTGCTGGCCCTCTAAACAGAGATGAAACCAAATAATAAGGGCCTCTTTGAATCTCTTTGTTCGCTTTATCAGCATTCATTTGATCCAAAATGTGCTTTATTCTTCTCCGATGAGTCACTGTGAGTTTTTGCATGTGGCTGACAGAACAAGATCAGCTGCTGCGATTGTTTCCATTGCACAAACCAACACGGTTAGCAACAACAGCAAACATCCTCTGACGCCTGAATCATCTCATCAAACACTCCTATTGTTGTGAGAGAAGCTCGCAATTAAGGCCAAACTATCTCGGCGCTTTGTGGGAACATTTAAATATCAAAAGGCTGAGAGGGAGTTTTGTTCACGTGTTGATAACTTTGTTTTTCTCCCTCGGCGTCACTTTCTGTGTGACTGACAGCCGAGCAGCTTCATCACTCAGAGATACGGAGGACTGGAGGTCATTCAGAGTGTCAGGAAGTAAATTATATCAGCTGAGATATCTGTATCATTTGGAAAACTCTGTGGCTGTGAGTGACAGGAAGAGGCTCATGTTTGTGATAATGACGTGATGTTTCAGTGAGGGAGGTCAGAGGTCAGAGCGAAGCAACAACCCTGCAGCTGATTCAACATCAGGCTGAATCACACTGAGAGCATCTCACCCTATAAACACGTTTCAAAAACATTTTTATTAATTAAAATCACTTATTATTGTTACAATTTAGACATTTTCCCTAATTTTTGTAAGGAACATCTAAAATTAAAAGCAATTTTAAAAAAGGAAAACATTTTCCTTGATAAATACAAAATAATTTCCCCCTAATTTTGTTAAAGAATGTGGAACATATGGAGTTAATCTCATCATCCATTAACAAAAATTTGAAAATTCTTGAACAAATGAAATGAAAAGAAACATTTAAAAAAGTCTTTATAGTGATCAGAGGCAGCTGAGTGGAGTGAGGCTGATGAGGTAGAGCGGTGATTACTGGGAGAGTGAGAGCTGCAGAAATGAACGGTGTGGAGATAAACTGTGTCACTTCTTGTTTAGTGAAAAAAACTAAATGGTTAGGCTGTTTACTTAATTGTAAAATAACGTGATCTGTGCTCAGGTCTGTCATTTAAAGTCATGAACCAGCAGTTGACCCTGACTTTCTGAGCTACTTAAGGAAACTTTGCTCTAGTTTATCATGCAGTAAACAGTGTTTTTGTTTTCAGATTTAATGCAAAAGTTATGTAGCCTGAAACCTGAAAAGGAAATAATTTTAATGCTAAATGAGACGATACAGATTGAATGTTGCTGCAGATCAAAGAGAGAGATGATGAGAAGGAAAAACTCCACGCGCACACACACACAGACGTAAATGGATTGGACAAAGTGAACAAGGGTTTGCAGGATGTCCTTAGCTGTGAAACAAAAGCAGGTAATTTAAAAAGAATCAGGAGGCTGAATCACCACGGGGGAACCTCTCTGTGGTGAGACGAAAACAAAGAGAAAGTGACGATAAAGAGAGAAAGAGGCAGACAGACGGCGACGGAGAGAGGGAGCGAGATCAGAGTTGTCAAGCTAGACAAAGGCAAAGAAGAACAAACAAACTTTTCTTCTTTCACCTCTACTGTCTGTCTCTGTCCTTCTCGTCACGGATCCCTTTTTATTCTGAAGGCATGAAAAAGGAAGAACGCTGATGCTTCTTTCAAAAGGTACCAGAAATATATTCTGCAGCGAGTTCTTCATTAGGTAACTGATGTCGGAGAGGGTCAAAATGTTAAACATTTATCCGTCGGATTACATTCCTCTTGTTTGTTTGTTTGTTTTGATTCATTTGTGTGTCAGTGGGATTGTGTTCATCTTTCCTTCTGGCAGCTCAGTCTGTCTGTCTGCAGGATGGGAGCTGTCTTTGAAGTAAAAACAGCTCCAAATTTAACCTCAAATCATTGTAAAATAACTCCTCCTGCATCAACTTTGACCTTTAACCCATGCTAGATATTGATTATATTGCTAAGCAGCATCTTTTGGCACAATTACAATGCTTTACATGCATTTCAGTGCATTATTTTTCATGTAAGTATACCTACAAAACAGTGGATGATGTCTTTTTTTGTAAAAAGGAGCTTCATGTAGCCCCACAGCTTAATATTTAGGAGATAATGAAGCATTTGATCTGTGGGTAATGAGTGGAAATAAAATAATACTAGTGTGTCCTGCACTCAGGGCCTGAAAGGAGCAGATATGAATTACTGAAAAAAAGTTTAATATTAAGAGATCTGGACGCTAGGTTCTTCTTTTCTGGATTTTAGTTTTATAGGTTGGACTTTGACCGAGCAGCCAACCATAGCTGGTCACCTGATGTTAAACTTTCACTACAGAATTTATGGTGTTTCTGCAGATGTGTGTTGGCCCTGGAATAGCTCTGTGTCCTTATCTAGATCTAGCCAGCTCACAGAAGATTTACAATGTAAAACACTGACTTTTATGACCTGAAACTTAAAGGACGTTGCCTCTCCCTCCACTTAAATGATTATATAGTCACAGCTACACTCATTAACCCTTTCTTCTAATAAGCCGACTTCCCTATAAGCAGGAATATGTCTATATTCTATTCATGTAACTGTTTATACATAAAAGGAAATATTTTAGAAGCCTGCTCACTACGTCTGAATATTTAAAGACGCCTTAGAAATAGGATGAAATAAAATTAAAATCTGTACATGCATGAGTCTATTTGCATCAGCAGAAGCAGCTCTGCGTTGGCCTCGATGGCGGCCTGTACTGTAGACAAGCTTCACACAGAGAGGAAACAATCTGTTTCCCCAGAGCCTCTCGAAACACCACATTACTCCAAACTAATCAGCCGTTTACTTACTAATATCCCCACTGAAGGAACAGCTCTCAGCTGATTAATTGCATTAATGGGATGCTGCTGCTTTAGATTGGTGATGTCTTTACAAACCACGAGATGGAAACAGACGAATGAACAATGTATTACAATCAATTACACATTTATTTTCCATTTTATTTTCAATTAGCCTCTCTACCTGCCTGCTCAGTTCATTACCGCTGCTGTAAACTACTGGAGCAAAGTGCTGAAAGAATATGTGCATATGTTGAAACGTAAAGAAATGCAATTAGGCAACAAAAACAAGCAGATATTCTTCAGCTCGTACAGACAGTCGCTGCCTGCCTGCCTACTGTTTATCGAACCATGGGATATGGACACAGTGCTGCAGGATTTAAGATATTTTTGGACTGAACAGCCATGTGACGCAGAAGAAGAAGCCGAGCTATAACTATAATCTAAATGGCAGAAAGAAAAAAACAGGTTTCACACAGAGATGGGAAAATAGAAACCAGGCAACAATCAAGACAAAACGACAGCAGCCGCATAATAAACAAAGTGAAGATGAAGGAGGAGGAGGAGGAAGGCTGCTGTTTCATCTGAACCTGCGACACAAACAGCGTTCTTCTTCTTCTTCTTTTGGCAGTAAAACCAGTTTCTCCTCCTCTACAAATAGAAGCATCAACAGACAGCATACGGACAGGATCCAACACACACACTGCCAAGAATTCATAATGTGGAGAAGGTTAACAAGTATTTATGGTGGAGAAACCAGCAGCTCGACTACAGCGGGAGAGGACAGGAATTTTAAACATAAAGCAACTTTATGTTTAAAATTCCTGCACAGCAACTTCGAGAAGAGTTGTAATTTGAACGTGTCATGTTGTTTAAAATCGTAATTTTGCGACTCTTTTTATATACATTTCTTGCCTATCCCTGAGTGACGTGTTATTATAATATCGAGACAACATTTTGACAGTAAAATAAAGAAAAAGTACAGTGAGAAAGTAGTCTTTTTAGACAGGTAGTTTTCTTTGCAATTACGGCGAACATTGTCAATGTTTGTATACAAATAATTGATCTATTCAATGGGCTGATGATGATCTTCAGGCCCTACAGGCAGGTGGAGCAGGACCCTGTTTATGGGATGATAACCACTGATAACGGCCCATGCAATCGTCTGATAACACTGGAATATTGTGCCATCACTCAAGACTTCAGTCCTGCAATCGCTGCATTTGTCTTTCATTGATTGCAACCCAGCAGTGATCACAGCAAGCAGAGGGTTTGTAGATGCATGTTTTCTTTTTTTAGCCTCCTTATTGTCGTCTTCAACAGTTTCCACCATCAGAAAAACACAAACTTGCCTATATGGATCTTTACACCTGTTGCTCCTACATATCTACAGTGATAAATCTTCCTTTGGTCCCAACAAAAACTAAAGAAAGGACAGAAAAAGTATGCAGCCATCAAACCAGGGACTCCAGATGGATATTAGCCTCCCAGGCTAAATAAATAGATTCATGGACGGCTCTGATACGTTTCCAGGCTTGTCAGAGCAAATCAGTCACTCTCTTGTTAAAACCACCGCCTGTAAATTAAAGGTGGAATCTGTTATTCGAATACATTATAACACTATTTCATTTGTGCATGTGCACAAGGACGATGATGTATGAAGAGGAAAGCAGTGGGACGTTAAATCAAACGGCAACAGTCTCTCTCCTGAATCACAGACTTCACCTCCGTTAAACCGTCGTATCGCTTCATCGTTCCCTCCGTCACCACAGCTGTACCAAACTCCTCCGCACCTCTTTAAGGTTAATTTTTAACGTTTAGTGCAGTTTACCGTGGTAATTAAAAGGTAATTAAAAAGGGGATCAGAGCCATCAGCTGTGTAACACATCTATAGGGAGTCAAGCATTTATATTAGATTCTCTGCATTGCCGAGCATGAATGCAAATTATTTCACCTCCTGTATTTGTTTTGGTTTTTTAGTTTGGCAGGAGTGAAAAGAGAAGAAGAGACTAAAGGAGAAAACAGACAACAGCTGTGAAGAATTAGGAGCAAAAGTGTGTGTTCATGTATCTGCATCTTTGTGTAAGAAAATGCAACGTTCCAGTGTCTCTGGATGTTCAGCGTGTGTGTGTGTGTATCTGAGCTTGTGTTTCCATCAGGGATTCATAATGTGCTCCCTTCAGAGGGGAGAGAGGCGTGTGAAAACGATAAAGGAATGCGAGGCTGCACTGCAGCTCAAACGCTGCCTGCTTTTGACGGACGGCCTTGGCTGCCGGATCTATTGATCAAATCGATGTATCAGTTCAAAGTGTCTAATCTGAGCCACACAGGACTTAAACCTCCCCAACTGCAGCCTCCGGAGGACGCTTCAGGGTGTGTTAAACCCGACTCCTCACATGTAAAAACTACTAATGCTCTCACTTGAAATTATCCAACATATCAGCTATATTTCCTCTGGGTTTTTAAAACTCCAATTCAGTGAAGTCACGTTAATTGCCATGGACTCGAGCAGACAATGCTCATTTCTAGTGATACCTGCTTTAATTGCAGCATGTATGGACATCGCTCTGCTTTAAATCACGTGGCTGGTTCACGTCAGGCTCATTTGCAGTCAGAGACGAAGCCCTGCTGCTGCAGCTGGTGTGACATGCTCAGGAAAATGGAAAGTGCTGATTTGATCCTCCTTCTAATTACGAATGCGGGTTTTAATATTTGAGAGTTGCTGACGGAGACTTTTATGCCAGAAACAGGATTGTTGTGGCCATTATAGCACCATATGCTTTGTGGTTGTCCCGTCTCAGGCTCTGAGGACTTCTAATTGGAGCCTTGTGCTTCCTTTTTGCCAAAATGCTCCTTCACAACAAGTTATTTCTCCACTAAATGCATGGGAGACGTGAAGTGTAACGGCAGTCTGTGTGCCTGGTCACAGCAGTAACACAACTTTCACTCATTCATCTATGTGCAATAGTTTCTTATACCCGTTTAAATCCCACCGTCCAGCTTTGATGACCCTCAGGTTGGAAATTAGTATATTAGGCAGTAATAAGTTAAGATGCACAAGGGTTTACAATTAGTGCACACATGTGATGTTGAATTAGGCCTTTTTACAGCAAGAATGGATAAAATTGTCAATATTAGATCAATAAACCATTTAGGGCCTTTGGAACGACACAGAAAAATCCATGCTGTGATTTGGTTTCAAAAACTTTAGACATTTTGGAGATTTTTTGGCCATTGTAGACAAGCACCTCTGTTCTTCAAGCTGCTGAGAAACACCCTAATTGTTAATAGAACTTTTTAAACCTATACATCCTCTGAATGCTCTATGTCTGTAGTTTGTGGCTCTAAAGTTTCATGAGGCTGTGATTATCCTGGAGGTCACAGCAGCTCATTTTATACAGTGAGGTCGAGATTCAAGAAATCCTGCAGTCACTGCAATGAACTCAAGATTAAGAAAACTGGGCTCATTGAATCCACAAGAGTCTCAGATTTGCAGTGATACCACATTTATGCAATTTAAAGGTTTAGAGAGCTCAGTATGCAGAAATATTCACCCACAGAAGGCAAAGTAATGCATGACAAAACTGTGTTTTATTGCCTTAAACTGCATTTTTAACATTGAAAAGCAGGCGTGTATGAAAAGAAGAGACTGCTCCCTGTTTTTATTCAGATACGTCAGAACGCCATGTGGTTAATCACATTAGGTAACTTTCCTCCTCCTCCGCCCAACAAGTGGCACTTGATAAATTAGCAGGATTTGTGTTAATCATATGCTTTGATTGGAGAGATTCTGATTAATGTTTGGAGTTGCCGTGCAGCACAGAGACAAGAGAGAAACACGGTTCAGGCTGACAAATCAAAAGTCAGATCATGACACTTGTGTTTACATGAGGTCAACGGATGGAAGATTGCCCACGTGACTCTGGGACTGGGCCCCGGCATGCCGACAGTGTCGGTGGATTTGACGAAGTAGGAAGCTCTCAGTTGGCAGCCGCAGGGGAGCGCGAAGCCACGGCGGACTGAATGCTGAGTGGGTTTCAGAGACGCAGACACACCTCGACACTTCAAACACTGATGACTGAACAGCTGCTCGAGTGACGGCTGCATGTGTAGTGATTCAGGACAATTCTCTGCCTACACACAGAGGGAAACAAAACCCCAGGACTGATTGTTTATTCAGCCTTTACATTGTTCAACAGAATATTAACACAAAGCCTTTGAAACTGAGCAGAAATGCTGTTTTTTTTTACGTTTGTGCCACTGGTCCAATTTGCCTCTCGACCCGTCGTCCCTGCAGCTGCACACATTAAGCACGTTCAACAGATATTACGGCTTGTTTTCCTTCGGTCAGAAGAAGCTGTTTGCTTCATGCCATTCATTTTGTTCAGTGTGAAAAACAACATTCACGGAGCAAAACGATCCATCACAGCAAACATGAAGCTGTAATTAGTTTCAGCGCTTACTGTCAGTCAGCTGACACCGACAGGCGTCGCTGCCAGGAAATTAACCTCATATCAGTTTGCTTTTGTACTTTGTGTCTCTGTCAGCTGCAACAGTTTATCGAGAATGTTTTGAAAAGAGTAAATATGTGCCGACAAGTCATACAGCAGGAATTACAAATGTAAACAGGTTGTGGAGAGAATCAGACGTATGTAGGTGACATAAAGGAAAACTTCTCCCAAACTCTCCAAATACAAGCTAAGTAGTGAACTGATAGAAAGCTTTTTAACATGAAACACTTCCATGTTTTTATCCCTCTATTGTTTGTGTGCCATGTCCATAGGAGCTGATTATCTTAGCTTAGCATTAAGACAAGAAGAAGTGGACGTAGCCACCCATTGGTTTGAGAGGGGGTGGAGCTGGGGAGGAGGATGCTAAGCTAACAGCTAATTGTAGAGCTAGCAAGCTGGTTTGGTCAGCAAGGTGTATTCATTATTTAAAAAGGAACAACCGAGTCCTGAGAGTGTCTTTGACCTGTCAATCACAGGGTAGCCCCGCCCTAAATTGGGACCAAAATTTACAAACGAAAAAAGCTTACTGGGGGGATAAATCAACTGAGAAGTGGGTTGATTTTCACATCCCGTCAAACTTCTTTATGCAAGCAGTGGATTCGCCCCCTGCTGGTCATTAGAAAGACTGCAGGCTTAAGGGATTTCTGCATTGGCTTCAGGGAAACAGCTGGTCTTTCCAAATCTTATATCCACCAACACGTCTAAAGCTGCTGACCCATGGGTAAGACAAATCGCCTCCTAGTCCACCTGCTGAGCAGAGGCAAAGGGAAACCAGGAAGCTCTCAGTGCATCTTGCAGGGGTGCACAATTCTACACATGTTGGCATCCAAATCATCAATACACACCATGATGACAGACAGGATAAGATGCGCCTGATGTTTTCATATTTGAATAAATGTAGAAATGCATGACGTCATCTTCAAATATGTCCCACAGAAACCCTTTAAACAATTTCTGATTCTGCACCAAAAACAAATCACTTGTTTCTTGACCCGGAGCTGAACTTTCCAACAAATCCAATTAAAATCTGCTCACACGTTTGAGATATCCTGCTCACCAACAAACAGAAACAATCGGGACTGAGCACAGGACCGAAAACATAACCTCCTTGGAGAAAGTAATAACTGTTCAGTGTGAAACTGAGAAAAAAGCTTTATGGGATTTTTTTTCTTGTCTTTCCTGCCAAAAGCAGAGGATATCTGAAAATGTGTTGATTTGCTGACGGAGCCAGCAGAGGTTATTGTTTATCCTTTATCCTCCTGTGTCCTAACACACTGATTAACAAACATGGCAGAACTCATTTCTGACTGAAAATTAAACTTTCTTTCCAATGTAGGAAAAGTAATGAAATAACTTTTGCAGCATAATGAAAAGCCCCAGTAGTCTCTGGATGAGCCGGTTGAGAGTAAACAACCAAATAAAGCTCACAAGAATTGATTCGGATCTCGTTGTAGCTGCAGGTGCCATCTTTCCGAGAGAGAGTGAATTCATTCCTACTAATTAGGATGTTGTTGGGATCTCAGAGGGAAACACATGATATATTTAATTAGGGTTTACTTCTTGTGGTGAGAACTGGTGTTATTGCTGAATATAATATGTGTCCATATGGTAGATAAAAAAAAAGATGTAAATGTGCTGGCATGGTGAGAGGATATTTATCTTTGTCACCATGCGTAGAAAACAACAAGATCTCCAACTTAAACGACAGTTTCTAAAAATAGCACACACATTTATAGTTGTTGTAAAAAAGGCTAAAATTTCTGTGAATTTATGCCACAAAACCACTGGCCTAGGTTTAGGGAAAAAACTTCCTGTTATCTGTGATAAAAGACAGGAAATAAATGTACAAAAATGCCGGAAGTGAAGAAGTTAGGAGGGTGATGTGAGCAGCAGAAGTCAGTCAAGTCAAGTCGAAGTTTATTTATAGAGCACACAGGAGTTAAAAGGAAGTTACGTGAAAAACGGAAGTTCTCCTGATGAAAGTTTGTCGTTTGTTCGACATCTTTATCACTGTCAATCGCTACAACTACGTCAGCAAAATGCTGCTGGAGGAAAGACTAAAACATATATATGAGTCGTATTTTGCTGCCTGTATATTATAGTTTTTGAGGGGAGACCAGTCTGTGGCTCCTTGTTAACAGAAGAAACCAATAAAAAGCTGAACTCCCATGATGCAGCAGACTCTGAGTGCACCTTTTCTGCATCATAAGTCTGACTCTTGTTTTAAAACTAACCTGTTCACTGACAAAAAAATAATTAAATAAAAAGCAGCCCACTCGCTCTCTGCCTCTGATCTGCAGCACTTTTATGTTCATATCGAGCTGTCTTGATGTTGTGGAGGCCCCGCGGAGTTGTGCCTGCTAAAAACCCTTGAGATGTGAGTAAAGAAAATAAAGAAAATCAAGCCGCAGCACAGCTGAGAGATCGTGTGGGAGGGTTGGTTGTTGAAGTAACACATTCAGGGTGTTCATGTATTCAGGCTCAACTGTGAATGAAGAAAAAAAAAGCCTTGGAGCAATAAAAAAAAAACAATAAAACAAAGTGTTGCTTTCTTCTCAGTGTGCATCCAAAGGGATTTCCCCTGCTCTGCTGTACAATCAAGGTGGAGCGGTTTGTGTTTTTGATGTGGGGAAAAGACAAACCAGGATCACATGAGATGAAAGTGTACATTGACAGGCAGTACAGTGCAACAACCCGGGATGAGGTGTGTTCATTTCCAATAGAAACAGATAAACCGGCAGGAGATTCAACTCATACTGAATTCACAAACTTAAATCCAATGAGCAACTTTATCTTTCCAGCCAACGGGAGCAAACAGAACTTTTTAACTGCTGAATTAAAGCGTTCTTGCAGAAATGTTGATATTGGATTGGCAACAACTCCTGCATATACACGGACAAGGGTAAAGTTTCTGTGAATTTAGGCAATAAAACCACTGAGCTAGGTTTAGGGCAAAAAACTTCCTGGTTAGTCGTTATAAAAGACAGTTTAAACAGGAAATAAATGCACATAAATGCTGCAAGTGAAGTAGTTGCACTGGTGACAGGAAGTTACGTCACTTCAGAGAACTTTTACTTTTGTTTTAAGGAGATTTAAACTTCTTTTTCATTCAGGCTTCTCAAAGCTTTTTTATTTCTCATTTTTTAATTCCATCCGGCAGGAAATTCAATGTAAACATTTATTTTCAGCGCTGAGGTTGTGCCATTCTTACCACAATCGTCCTGACAACTGTTATTTACATTTTTAAAAGCTTCTCTAAAAAGAGGATACATGCTATCATGTGCAAAAAAACAATTTTCTGACATTGGGGCCATCAAATTTAGAACTTGCTTGCTTTTGATTTTGAAAATAAAGTCAATGTCCATCTACTTTTTTAAAATTAAGAATTGAAATCATGAGATATATTGCAGCCTGCATTTGTAATCACAACAATGACTGAAAAGAGAAATCTGTGGAGCTGCAGATTTTGGTGGTAATTCTCTAAGACAATCACTACAAATAACATGTTTCATATTACACATGGGCTCATCAGCTGATTTTCCACTTTTATATGAAACTTTATGTTAAAATCAGGCCATTCTCTGCTCCACAGCAGCTTTTCTCTGAGTGTCTACAGTAAGAATGAGCGGCAGAATGTGCTGACAACTTTAAAAAATAACCCCCTGACTGTAAAAATAATGCAGTGATTATATATGTTGATATAGAGGAGCGCTGGGGAAAGACATTAGTGCTGAGTTCAGGCAGACGTGTTAACCACAAAGCAACAAGCCATTAGATGAAGCGGAGGAGGGGGAAGATGATGGAGGTTGACTGTGGCAGCGAGGGCAAAGTTTTCCTCCTAACAGCGAGGAGATTACTGCTTCCTCCGAAGGAGACACTCCATTTATCCTGCAGCATGATGAGGGTCCACATCAGAGCATCACAAGCAGGAAAACTCGGGCTATTTTTTCCTCCAGGTGCTCCGAGGTGTCAATAAAGACTCCGAGACTCTGTTTCTTGATTTGCTGAAATCCGTCACTGTCCTGCAGAGTTCAAGGATCTGGAAAACAGTAATCCATCACTGCCTCGGCTCTCTGGACACCTGGCTCTGACCTTGAGCCATAAACAGCATTACTGATGTATTACACCAACTGAGACTGAATAATTACACGGACGGGGAGAGGACCTTTAGCACGCAGGCCGGCGCGCTCATGGATGGCTATAAATATGGATAGAGAGGTGTGATTTGAACCGTCGCAAAACTGATTATACGCGGAGAGAAAAAAGTGCCGCGTGTGGGCGGTGATTGTGATTGAGCTGGAACAGCAGCTCTGGTGGCGT
>CAFUXE010000734.1:259546-284856 GCA_903364295.1 Serranus cabrilla
CACCACCCAGCCTGTGTTTAATGAATATGTACATGTCTGAAAATGTTATAAGTAGAACGCACAAGGAGCGATGCTGCGCCATCGTGTTACAGTGCTAAAATGGTTATGAGATGTTAAAAAAAGGTGAAGAGGTGAGAAATTCATGACCTTAAACAGCAGGAAATTAAAGGAACGCAAGGGTTTTGATGCACATTTTGAAGATTTGCATGAGAAAAGCTTGATGGAAATTTCAAAAATAGGCATAAAAGTTTAAAACGCTCGCTTGAGGTGTTTTTTCTCTCTTTGAAAAATAGTTGATGCTTTTTCCGAATAAGTTCTGACGTAGCGAAGATTTAACTGACATGACTGATCCGCTGTTCCTGCTCTGACACGAAAGAACAATTAGAAGTTGCACAATTGCAAATTCCTGAGGTCTTCTGTCAAATTTCTCTTTTGTGTGGCCAAAGTTGTCCAATAAGCAACTTCTTCTTTGTAGTTTTTTCTCTCTACAGTAACACATTACACTGCCAAATTAAAGTAATTTTAATTTGATTTGATCTACCAGAGGTGTGGACTTGAGTCACGTGACTTCTACTCGAGTCACAATTTTGATGACTTTGGATTCGACTTGACAATATCATCAAATACTTGCAACTCGACTTGGACTTTGACATCAATGACTCGGGACTTTTGTCTGATGACTTGAAAATACTTGAGATTTTCAGTGAGTATGTTGCACAGGTGTGGACTCGAGTCACAATTTTTATGACTTTGGACTTGACTCAGCTTGTCTTGTCTCTGACTTGAAACTTGCAAAACAATGGCTTCCTCCCACCTCTGTCATGACCAAAGAACGTTCATGCAGCTTTGTTAATTTGCTCTAAACCAGCCGATGGAAACGTCCCTAAATTGTGTTTCCTTTAACTTCACATTTCAAAGTTGGACCAGCTACAAACACATGGTTTTCACAAGATACAGAGAGGAAGAAGGGCTTTACCAAGTGGGTGTTCTCATAAATTATTTATGAATTTGTCTGTTTAATCTATTTTCTATTTTTTGCAAATAAATATCATGTAAACATGCATGTTTGCAGAGAGTGATGGGGTTAAATAGCTTCATCTTACTCCTTTTCAGACATATTGGGTTCATATTATTGTTGTTTTGACTTTTGTTATTCTTGTTTTGACTATTTATTAATTTTGACTTTTCTCATTTGTTTTCTTTATTTGTTTTTCAGTTTACTTTCTTGTGTTACTCCTACATGTTTGAAATGAAGCTTTCATTCATTTATTCAAAGTTTTTTTCCTCAAAATTCTTTTAGACTCTTAACTTTCAAACTTTGACTTGCCAATAACCTCTTAAATCTGCTGAACTTTGGAGCTTTCTTCAGGTGACAAGTTGTTTGAAAGTTTTCTTTGGTTTTTGTGACAGCAGAGCGCTGACATGTGAAGTGATAAAATGTACAAAGCAGTGAAGGTGCCGTGCACAGAGAGAGAGAGAGAGAAGTGTATTTAGGATTCAGGTGACGAGCTGATGGGACTCAGGTGTGTCAGCTGAGGCAGGTGAGCCTCGTGCCTCCCTGATGAGAAGCTAATTAGCCTGTAAAGCTTCCTCAGCTGGCAAGGGTGAGAGAGAGTTCACCTTTTGACTTTTGAGGTTAGTTTTTAAGTGTAACATTACACAAAATGCAATGATTTTTATTAAGTCCAGAGCTATAATGTATATTTTTATATTCCAGAGCAGAAAGACTCACAGAAAAGACACTTTAAGTTCAGGAAGAATAAAAAAAAGATTGACTTTGTATGTTTCTGTTAACCACAAATATGTGGATATTAAACTTATTCAGCAGCTTTTCAGCTTTAGCTTTAATTATAAAGAGTTCCACAGTCCATTTTAAAGTCAATTTCAAGTCACTTTCACAAGAATTCATACATAAAAATGTCCCATTTTCACAGATTTTCATTTTGTCTTCTTATAATGATATAGGTGGTTTTTCTTTTAATCCCACAAAGGGAGGAAGAGATGTTTTTAATCATACATTTTATTTATAGAGCGCTTTTCAGAGTACTTAAAGACACTTTACAAGTGAAATAAAACACTAACACAAATTTTAAAAAAAACGTAGACATGTTTCGACTGCAGTCATCTGACGTGTTGCTGACGTGTTTTTTATCAGCTGTTTTTCCGACCACGGCCAAGACTCGAAACACCTTTTCCTTCCTTTGTCGGATTAAAAGAAAAACCACCTATATCATAAAAACGTAACATTCTACGCTCTATGTAACCTTTATTTAAATCCCAAGTTACATACATTAGTATTTTTTTTAACCCAAACCCTCAATTGCCTAAACAAGTATTTTTTTAATTCACATTGTTAAATGATGTTTAAAACAACCTTTACAGTTGTAACAAAGGCTGCAGTTTCTGTTAATTTATGCTACAAAACCACTGAGCTCGGTTTAGGGCTAAAAAACTTCCTGGTTAGCCATTATTAAAGACAGTTTAAACAGGAAATAAATGTGCTGGAAATGCCAGAAAGGACATGAACCCCGGTCACATGAGTTCGACCCATCCACCTCCACTTCCTCCCACTCTAACTTGTTGTTAAACCAGCACAAAAAGGCTCCCCATTGACTTCACATTGCCATTGTTTACGTGCTGGTGTCACGTATTTTCCACACATTACGTGCCACCAGCACGAAATCTGCTGTTAAAACAAATTTCACATAATTTTGTGCTGTTTAAAACTGTGACCCAGTGTTTCTGTTTGTCTTATTTCCTCCCCCAAAGCTTCATAATCGCCATGGTAACAAAGAACCGTTCTGAAATGTTTTCAGCTCGGTTGTTAAATCTTGAAATTATACCATCAAGGAACAGAAACATGGGAGTCTTCTGGATTTAACATCAGAGGTTTGTGCTTTTAATGATTTATGCTTCAGAATAAAACTTACAGCAGACAAGTCAAACATTCATGATGTTTAATTAAAGTTACAGAAATTATAACCAGATATCTGGGGTTTGATCAACTAGATGTAATTTATCTGCTGTGACTCAAACAGTGTGTTTTCTAAGCTGCAGGGACAGTGACGGTAACTGAATCAGTCTGGTGGGAAATCAAACTGCAGCTATCAAACCTTCTTTTGTTGGCTCAGCTATATCAAACTGTCCAACAAAATAAATGGAGAAAAACTCATCTGGGCCTAAATTAAATTCATTTGCAAATACATTATTCATATTCTGAAGGTAACCAAACACTTTTTTAAACACCCGTTTTTAATTATCATCACAGGAAAATGTTTGTTGCTTCTCACTTGGTGCATAAATTGTCTTTATTTTTTAACATAATGGGAGAAACTATCCCAGTCTGTCAGCTGTTTAGTGTAAATCATCCCAAGAAAAACAGGCACATTATGCAACATCTCCTTTTAGTTTCTGAATCTTTTTTTTTTTTGCATTCAGAGCTTTAAAATAACTATTATACAACAGAGGGCAATAGATCACTCTCTCTGCAGTTTTGGCCAAAACACCCACTTAAAAAATGTAAAGTTGAACTCTGTCAAGTCAAAGTAAACTGACTTGTGGAAGTAACAGCAGCATTGTTAGATCACATCTCTTCCCACACGGAAAGTGAGAAACTTGGAACCGTTAATCATCATGTATATAAATAAAACATGTCAGTTTGAGTGAACATGTTAGGGTCTTATTTACCCAAACAGACAGCTATGTCGTCCTTGTGTTTTAAGGAACATAAGGTTTAAACAGTTAAATAAAATAGAAGAGCATCCACATGTGCAACAATTAAAGTTTTACCAGTGACTGATGTGAAATAAAGCTGAGCAGATAATAAATAAAATTTTTTTGGGATCATTTCAACCTGTTTTTACTGGGGTTTTTTTCAAATAAAAATGAAAGGCAGGGATTGAGTTTGACTTGAATTCACGTATCATTGCCTGTGAAATTCATGCTTTTTAAAGGACGGGCTGGTTAAACTGGGACGTGTTGTAGGACCAGTTCACGTGGAAAATAAAGAAAACTTTGACTGAACACGGGAGAGAGTGGGATTCATTTGTCTTTACAGCAAAGAGACGAAGTGTTGAGTGCACAAAGCAGCCGGACGCAGAGAGGTGGCCTTTATTTATAGGCTTCAGGTAATTAGGTGATGGGAGTCAGCTGGTTCACCTGAGGCAGGTGAGCTGAGTGTCTCTCTGATTAAAGGAACATGGCTGGTTTGTCTCTGAGCCAGCTGGGTTTGGGTTCATAATAAAAGCCACTTCTTGACTTGTTAATTTAGTTTTTAATTCTAATAAAATGCCCGTAAAATGTAATGAATTTTAACTCAAACATCTGGTTTATTTTTGTTTTCTGAGCAGCGCCACAGTTGAGAAATAGTTGAATAACTGTCTGACTAATAATGAACAGATACGACATTTACCCCAGACAAATGATGCTTATTTAGTCATTTAATAAAAACTGCACTGAATGTGAGAAACTGATATTTTCATGCAGAGACTCTGAATCCACGTTATGCATGAAAACAGACTTTTTCTAAAATAAAAGATGAACTCCATGTCGTCTTCAAAAGGTCTCTGATTAAATAGTTTTTAAGGCATTGCAGATTATTTTAACATCCTCATTCATGCTTCATTCTCAGTATTATCTGAGTTTAGGAGTTATATGCAGCTGAGCACCTAATGCTGTGAGGGAAATTGCATTAATCCCAAACTGCTGTTGGTCAGCTGGGAGTATTTATGGAAGTAATTCACAGCAGATAGTTGCTATTTCACAGAGGCCAGTGAGATTAACCCCGACAGGGAGCTCATATTTTAAAGTGATCATGGCATGAGATAAAAATCCCAAAGTCCCAACAAACAATTATAGATGCAAGAGCTGCAGCTGCAAAACCACATGTTCCATGTATCCTCTAACATGAGCCACAGGAGTGTTAACTAAATGATCAACATGTCCTCATACCAAACTTTAGCAGATGCAGTTTTAAAGAAGTGGTTATTGTTGCCAGATGGATGCATTTTGGTTAAGATTAGGCAGCAGAGCTACTTGGTTTAGTTTAGAAAACAAACTACATGGAAAAACATGGAAGTTTAATTACTTGTGTAACTTAAATTTCATGCATACTAGATTACTCGGTGTGCTGAAAATGTAAGTTATCCCGTTCATTTTCTGCAGGGGATGGTGAAAAACTAATAATAAATGCAGTGGCCTGAGGCGGAGAAGTAGAAACAGAGTCAGATTTAGCAGAAACGCACACAACATGATGCTGTGTTGGACAATCACATAACTACAGTACATTTCTTTGGCTCGACATCTGAAATGGAACTGGGCTTGAAAATAATTTTGGTACAAAAAAGTTTGGAAAACTTGGCACTGCACTGACTCTCCATAACTTTACTTCTTCCCTTTCCTTCATGATAATTACTAAAGCTAAAACTAAAAATAATCATAAACATGAGTCATAATAGCTGCTCATTTTTACATAATTTCTTGTGTAGGTTTTATTTTTTTATTTACATGTTAAACTTGCAAGATTAACCTGTAAGAGTCGTGTTAATGTAGGTTTATTATCTGCTGAATAGGAGGAATGCATTTATTCGTGCAAACTTTTTAATCTTTTTAACATGTTTTTTTCTTTTTCTGAGAATATATTTTAGGATAAATTGTACAATTTCAACTCATAACCATGAGTCATGCTTTAATCTTGAAGGATTGCTGATAGTTTTCCTTCTGTGCAGCTCTGCTCAGGTGTGCAGCTCTGCTCAGGTGTGCTTCGTTACCCCAACGAGGTGCACCTGGCCCGGGCAGAGTTTTTAAAAGCTGCAGAGAGAGGCAGAGCAGCCTTCAGTGCAGTTCTCAGCCTGGGGGTTCTGTTCAAATGTTTGGTTGCATTCCTTTGTTAATAAATCCCATGAATTTGATTGTTTTAAGCTGGATCCTGTTTGTTTTGGATCAGTGTTGGTGTGTGCATCTGTTGTGAACTTTGCCAGAAATTAAAGCTACATGCATGAAAGATACAAACATGAACAGCAGGAGCTGTGTAGAAATACTCACCATTTGCACAACAACCTTGATTTAACAGCCTACATATCCTCTGATGGGGCTGCTGCCACTTTTTCTGGAGAGGTTTCAGAATTAAAATATATCCCTGAGACAGTTTTATCGAGTATCTCTCAATGTAGTAAAGTCCTGGAGTGATTTTTACATCCTGCAAATCCAGATTTTCTATACAATCCATGACAAGTAGGAGAACAATGCTGTTCACAATGCATGTGGGATGTAACAACATGTAGGTTGCATGTGTTCTCTACAGTTGGTTACAATGGCACAGGACCTTTTTTTTTTGCTAAAAGACTACACCCAAAATGCATTTGGAAAGCAATAAGACAGTTACACAAAAGAAAAAGAAAAAAATAATGCAGAAATATCTGTTTGGGATCATCCAAAAGGTTTATTGTGCTAAAAGTTGGAACAAAAGTGATGTTTAAAGCATAATAATAATACAAATCAATAAATAAATGGTACAAAAACCCCTTTAACTGACATATGGTGGCATTATTGTTACCATTATTTAATACGAGGTCAACATGTGTGCCAAATCTGATATTTCCGAGAGCTGCTGTGCAGAAGTGACACCCTGAGAGATGAGAGGCGGAGCGGGCTGACAGCCTGGCTGTGATCTGTGCTGCGGTGCAGGTGGGTTCCTCATCGTGTCACTGCTCTGAATAAAGCTATGAAAAACAAAGCCTCCAGTGATGACAGCGAGAACTGTGAAAAGCAGCAACTGTTCCTGTGATTCTGGTGTCATGTGGCGAGTCGCACCTCCAACGTGTCTTTCCCAATTCACATCTGCAGGCAAGAAGGAACAAAAAGTTGTCATGAGCTCAGTGAGAGTTTCGCTTCAGCGGTCCAACCTGTGGCCTGCACGCCGCTGACCCCTGACGACTGCACTGTCAGTGAGCAAAGGGAGGCGGGAAACACGCTGTCAGCCGGCTTTTTTACAGCACCGGCCAGCTGACACGAGGGACAGCAGGATCATGGCTGTGACACGGCCAGCAAACTGCTGCAAAGTCTTTTAACATCAATAAATGTCACATTCACATTCTGCACGCATCTCGCTGCGTGATGATGATGGATGCACAGGCGATTCCGAGCCAGAGGTCCGTCCCCGCGTTTATAAATCAGGTGGTTTTCGGAGCTCTTTGTGTTTGTGTTGCTGCCGTCCCTCGGGATCTCCAATCAGATAGCAAGCGGCTGGTAATTATCCAGACCACATAGTGTTTGCAGGAGAACATGATATCACAAAAGCACGCCTCTGCTGTTCATCAGTTCTTCAGTAAATGCAGTTTTTGCTTCATTTGTTTGCATCACCTGCAAGGAAGAAGCTTGTGTCATGCAGAACTTTTAGTTTAGTTTCTTAGAAGTCCACGTTTGGGATTCAAACTAAGACACTTCCATTATTTATTGTCTAGCACCAAAGCCTGATTCATTCAGGACAACAAACACACTTGTTGGTGTGAGCTGCTCTGGTCAAGCTGCAGTCACTGACACACAAACAGACACTTTAAACATCTCTCCACTGATAAAGTCTAAAGAAGCATCACTCCAAACAGAAGTGACTCACTTCACAGCAGACAGTTCTGTTTTATAAGTAGCTGCTTTCTAGTTTGAGATGATTACAGCCACTTTAAGGTCAAGCACCCGAAAAGCTGCAAAATATACTATATGTCTCGAGAGTTAGACAGTTTTTTAAAAAGCAGAGTCACAAAAGTCTTTGCTGAAGGTAAAATCCAGAACAGAAACTTCTGCAGTCTTTAAACTTTTCTTTAAACTCCTTGTATCTTGTATCTGATTTTACTGGTATTTTCTTGTATGAATAATTATCAAACACACACTTACATATGTTTGTATGCAGAGTTAAAAGTTGGGCAGGAGACGCAGAATGGTGCAGTTTTTCAAGTCTTTTATTCCTTCAGCCAACTTCTTGAGAAGGTCATTGTGTGCAAACTTTTGGCGAGTTTGTTCATAAATCACAGAGCTGACATAACCTGCAAGGGGCAAAAAAAACAAAACAAATAAAGACACATATTCTGAATATGAACTGTTGCAAATTCAGAATATTGCCATAATTGAAATTATAGTGAAATCTTAGTGTGCATAGTCAATGAATGTTACATTATATGGTGATATTTCATGTTTAATATTTTGAGCAACGAACCAAGCTGTCAATGACAATAAGGTGCATGAGTTTAACTGTGTTTCTTCACCTCAGAATAACCTTTTCTTTATTCTGTACGTAGCGGCCGTGTCTGTTTCTGCTCCTCACAGATTTCCTTCCCGCCTGTTTAATTTTCCTCCTAATGACGACAGTTTCTCATAACAAACGAAGCTCAAATTTCTGGTGTCTAATTTTAATAATCAGATTTATGGCGGCACATTGTCACATAACTCAGGCCCAGTTGGAGGAACATAATACCCATATAATTGTTTTCACTTGGAGTGAGTGAGGTGATGATGTTGACTTATGATCCGAGTTGTTTTCCCCTGTCGGTGCTGCGGCATGTGTCATTACAACACGTCCTCTTGTTGTTCTCCCTAATGAGGTGTTATTAGGAGCACGGGTGCATCTCTCTGCCTAAATAATACCTGCTGACAGCCACTTGGATCATCAGAGGGCTGTCACTGTGTGTGTGTGTGTGTGTGTGAGGGTGGACAGCAGGCAGTGGGAGGCTCCATGCGTCCTCATGTTATCATCTGAGCCCACAGAGAGGCGAGGTGGGCATGTGACGGGAATGAGCGTGACATCTCCTGCACCTGAACGCCTCACAAAGCAGCAGCCGGTGAAGTTTATCTCCTCTCTGCACACAGATGCATATTAATACCCGTCAGAAATGTCACATAGTGAAGAAATGACCTATCCAGAAGCGTGAACAGATGAAATGTGCTGTTTCAGCTTCATTTAACAAAGGAATAACATTCAGGTCTCTGAACCTCAAATGTTTCTTCTTGCAGGTGTTTAACTAGATGCTGTAATAAAGTGCAATATTGTGATTGAGCTGAAACATAAGCCTGCCTCAGAAAGAAAGATGAAATGTTTTCATTTTCTCTGATTCAGAATCATGTTTGTTGTTAAAATATGTGTACAGGACGTCACTCAAGCCCTCCGACAGCACAATTACCCTCAAGATCATCGTAACGTGATTTACAGCCAGGAGAGAAACCAAAACTACAAACTGACTCCTCAGAACAATTTAAAGTGACGTTCAGTAAACAGTTCATACTGTGTAAAGCTGCTCCAGTCTCTCACTGGTTGTATTTATTAGTTTAATAGAAGTTTTCCTGCCTTCAGTCGTCATGTATCCGGCCACGAACCTGATGTCTCCTTATAAGGAAGAGGAGACAGGAGGAGAAAAGATGAGACGAGGAAAAAAACGATCATTACATTTTGACAGCACGAGAAAAAGTCTTAACAACGAGAATAAAGTCGAAATGAAATGTTGAGGATAAAGTCAACTCTTTGAGTTAGTAAAGTAGAAATATGTCTAATGTGTCCAAAAAAATTACATAAAAGCAGATTTTCCCAAAACAATAGTTGACGCAGCTTACTACCAACACGGACAGTCATGTGTTGGGGTTTTTTGTGCCACTACACCCTTAAATATTGTGGTTATTACCTCCGCCAAGGAGGTCATGTTTGTCTGTATGTCTGTGTACAAAATAACTCAAAAAGTTCTGCACAGATTTGGATGAAATTTTCAGACAACGTGTGTATTGGGACAAGGAACAGTTATTTCGATTTTGGTGGTGATCGGTGATCTGGAACACCATCTGGAATTTATATTGTGAATTTATATTATTGCGTCAGTGACCCTATTGCCTTCACTAACTGCCGCCATCTAGTGGATGAAATATTTCAATGCCAGTGTGCTCCCAAAATACATGCTTTCAAAATAATCCTTCAAGTGTGCAGTTTGGTGTTGTGTTTTTTCCACAATCTCATAATTATTTTGCCTTTGAGTTCGTCTCTTTTCAAAAGATATGTAAAATAATTTTAATTTGGATTGATCCTGGGAACAAAAAGTCCACAATCGCTGCGTCTGTCTCAACACCTTTACTGTTCAGAACTACATTGAGAGAAAGCCAGAGGAAGAAGAAACCAAGCAGAAGGAAAATAAATATGAGTTAAGTTTCGCCTCAAGCTGCAACATAATGAAAAAAAAATCATTGAGTAAAACTTTAAGAAAAAGAGAAATGTTCAATGTGAACGGATACATTTTGCTTCGCCACAGTTCATAACGCAGATGCAAAAAAACAACATAAAAACTAAAATCATGAAACAACTGGAAATTCAAATAACTCGTCTCAGCCACTCAAAACATTCATTATCCGTGTCGGAAAAACGTATTTACCCAACAAAGCTGTTTTCACTGTCACACCAACAACTCCATGAAAAATACAGTTCGTTATTTAATCATTTCAGACATTTCAATAGGACAGAGAAAAGACTGATTGATATAAAGTCATCATTTGAATTTTACGTCATTAAATATTTACAATTCTACCGACAGTATTGACATATTTAAATCCAACACTTGTGCATCTGTATACAGTCTTTACAAAAATACAACCACAGGCGCCGAGACCAAACAAAAGAAGACGTAGTAGTTCTGTTAACGTCTTCGTGTCGAGCCGCAGTTCTGGCTCAGTTTATAGTGTAAAGCACTGAGGCTTGACAAGGCATCTCCGTCTCCGTCCGTCTGCTCAGCTGCAGCGCTGCCGGTCAGCAGCAGGTCGAACCTCCACCTAAATAAAATATTCCTTCTGGTTCTCGCTCGGGCCGTTCTGTGAGCTGCTCTGGCTGCTGAACGGCAGCTCCGGGCTGTCTTCGGGCTTTACCGTCTTTACCTCCTGGCTCTGACACGTCCCTTTCCTCCTGTAGAGAACTCGCGCCATTACGGCTAATGCAGACACGGTCACGAAGATCGCCACGGCGATGACACCTGCAGAGAGGAGGGAATGGTGCAAGTTACAGCCGCTCAGCAGGCGGATGTGGACTTTCTTTTTCTTTCTCAGGCCTATTTCTACAGCTCTATTTTCCATCTTTGAAACACTTCCAGTTAGCCTCTCCTCCAACACAACTAAAGACGAGTAGCTAAACATTTGACACACTGAGCTGCAGAGAGAGAGAAGTTATTGCTAGCTGCTAAACTAAGTGGCTAACAAAACTGACTGTATAAACCAATGAGATTAGCTTTTAAGTTGTCCACAACAACAATGACATTTATAAAATCATTCGAGATCGAGGACTTGTGTGCACGAAAGATCAGTGCAGAGTAGATGTTGCTTTTTTTATTTCTGTCGTCACAGTGAAAAATAATCTGCAACAATATCCTGAATTAGATATGCAAAACAAGTGGATGCATTGCTGAAAGTATGTTTAGCAGATTCACCCTGTGTGTGTCTGTCTGGTTCATTCTGCATCAGTTTTACACAACTGGACACATTTACCTATATTATTTGCCAAAGCTGCTCAAGTTCTGGCAACTTTCCTGAGGATTGTGACTGAACAGGAACTCTCCCGTCCTGTCAACAATCCTGAATCAGGCTGGAGGTTTGGACTCTGATTTGGATCCTCCAGGACTTTAAACAGTCGTTTCTCTGCAGCTTCAGTTGCTGCAGCAGGTTTTTCCTTCAGGACTCGTCTGTGTTCTTAAAGTTTCAACTAGAATTTCATGGAGAAAACTTTGGGATTCACACAATCTGAAGAGGAAGTCCTTGACATTTCGTGGTTTTGGGTTGTCTGGGAAACCTATGTTCATTATTTATTTTTAAATGAAATGCCTCTGAATGAACCTGCAACCAGTCGTTGGCATGTGAATCCAAGTTAATTAAATCGGATTCTTAAACAAACACAGACTTGGATTTCAGTGTATGTTTCAAGAATCCTGCAGGATTTTCTTATTTTCCTCTTTTTTTGCTCTGTGCAAGAACGATTATGAGAAAAATAAGAAAACATTCAAGCATGAGGCCCAATGTCTACAAAATAAAAGCCTCCCCATACAATACATTTCTCAGAGTTGTGATGCTTTTACTACCTTTCTAAAAGATTTGACTGCAAGGCAGCTTTTTCAGCAAGAAAAAACTGTTTATTTTGAAAATGGTGTCTAAATAGTGGCTGTACATTCCCTTCCTAATTTATGCATTCAAATAATGACTTTGACTTGCATACTGTTAACTTTTGTCTCATTAATGTTTATTATTATTATTAAACGTTGGTGTTTTAGCATGCAGGTAGCAGAATTTAATTTAATGCTCCATGACTTTATAGGCCTTGTTTTCAAATGGGACAGATTAACGCTGAATATCCAAATTAAAGATTAAACTCTACATTAGGAAATAAAAGTCCGACTCAAAAGCCACCGGTCAGCGGCCCAACGGGCAGCGAGGAAATGTTAAATGACTTTCACTCCCTCATTAGAGGGGCAGTCGGCTCATTTTCTCCAGACTCTCAAGGCAATTTTCAGCTATTAGAAGATCTGTGCACCGATGTTAGTTGATGTCATTTGTGTTGTAATTAGTTGTAGTTTCTTTATGTGCTCAGACAATTCAGAGCTTTCATTTAAACTGCGACACAGCCTGCAGATTTTTAGGAAAACGATCCTATTGGATGAGTAATGAAAAGTTTTAAAACAAAGAAAAATGGCTCAACAAAATCTAAATCTATTTAGTTTTGTAGCAGAACTCTTCAATCATCCATCATTTCAGTTTCAGCTTTTGCACAGAGGTGGTTTTTGTCCTAAATGAGCTCTTGTACATTAGATCATCTCTGCTTGCTTTGCAGACAGTTTCTGTCTCATGATGGAGGATAATGGCGTTGTGACAGTGAAAAACGCTGCTGCTACAGTACCTCCAATTAGAGCTGAGTCACTCCTGACGGCATTGACTAAAGGCTGACCCGTTCCCACCGATCCAGACTGGCCTGCAGGAGAGAGGCGGAGACGAGACACAGAGATGCAGAAGTAAAGGGAGGAAGAGAAGAAAAGAGAGAAGAGGAATGATCACAGGGGAATAAAAAGAGCGGTGGGAAGGAAAAAGGAAGAAATGAAGGTGAGCAGATGAAAAGAAGAGTAAAAAATAGAGGAGCAGAGAGGTCATTTCTGGCATGAAAAATCGAAATGGAGAAAAGTACTGCAGAGAGATGCTCAACAGAGAATCATATACAGACAAACAGCATCAGTCTGAGCAGATAAGACATAATGGACACCTCCACACACGCCTCTGTACCAGCGACCACGAGGGAGCGACGCGGCAGAGGAAACTATCCCCCCGTCAGAGTTAAACCCGTCACCCGGCGACCATTAAGCCCGTGTCATTACATCATTAGACACCCAGAGGTCCCATTGTGAAGTTTGAGAGGCAGCACCCACACAGAGAGCTGGACAGCACCGCCTACGACCAGCTCAATAATATTTATTAATTTGAGCCCCTGGAGAAAGTGGGTGCTCTAATTGTTTGAATACACCTCGGATACGCGGCTGTGGAGTCTGTGAGGTCAGACGGAGGTTTTTAAAGAACCATTATGAAGTTTGTTTGTTACCTGCTGTCCGTAAAGACTCTCCACACTTTTCTGAAGCGGAGGAGCCCTGAATTAAATCAGTCGGAACAACATTAATTTACCATTTTTACTAACACTTACATTACAGTATCTCACGTTCCGGTTTTAACATAAAAGATGTAATATATCAATTCCAAAATTCATCTGACTTGGCATATAGCATATAGCCTAATTATTCAATGATTATTAATGATTATTTTTCTATTCTTATGTAGTGATTTTTGTAATTTTTCTGCCACTGTAAAGCACTCTGAATCGCCTTGTGTATGAATTGTGCTCCATAAATCGAAGTCTGCAGGGATTGTCTCTGCACGACTTATTTTCATTCCCATCTTACTTTAAATTTAAGTTGAATATTTCTGGAATAGGAACATTTAACTACGAAGATACTGCAGCTATTGTGCAATATTTTCTCCATTTCCTTTCAACAAGTGAACATTTAATTGGCTACCTAAGCTATGAAATATTACAATTTCACAACTTTTGTTTTTACTCCACTTAGAAATTGTAAATCAAACCTGTTTTTCTTCTATTGGCCTTTTTGAAAGTTGCCAAACAGCTTCTTGTAAATCTCCGCTGCCCTCTGGGCTTTCCCTGATTTACATGTAGCTCAGAAAATCACACTGATTGCATCAGATTTGTGGCTAAATGTGAACTACAAGAGCCTTCAGATCAGACACATGAAATGATGAGTGAAACTAAAGAAAGCAGCTAATACCAACCAGTTCCTAATGAGTCAAACGCTACATACACAATAGTTAGAACCATGGAAATTGGTATTGATTGTGCAAGTGAAATACATGAAAATAACGACATTTTGAAAACAAGACAGAGCTCCAGTCTCTCCCCTGACCTGACAGGTGGTGTGTTGGTTCTGCTGCGTAGGGATTGGCTGAAGTGGAGCCACAAATGGACTGGACCAGCGGGCCTGTAACAATGACAGGGCTGGTGTCTGGGTGCAGCAGGGCAGCTTTTAGAGGGCTGACGGAGTTAAAGAGGACAGCAGACAGACAGCCCGTGAAACCCAGAGAGGCAAGACGAGACAGCTCCGAGTCCAGCTCCCCAGAGTCTGCAGAGACAGAGAGAGACAGAGAGACAGCATGATGTTTATGAGGCTTTAAACATCTTTATGTCCAATCACATTTCCCCTGCATATAAATGTTGTTCCAGTGTATCAATGGCTGATTCAAAGCATGCCAATAAAGACACTTGTTACAGTGGGTTCACAGTGTCAGAAGTCCCACAGACTCTCATCTTATCAACAACCTGTTTCTTACAGAAACATAAGTGGGTCATGACAAAGTAAATTAAACTGGTGCTATATCTCTGTTACATGTCTGATCCGTCCGCTGCTCACCAGGAAGAGAGAAAACAAGAGCAGAGGTACTTTGGGAGAAAAGTCTTTCATGCTGAGAGGTTAAACTGTTCAGGCTGACTCCTTGACTTCAATGGAGTTTATTTAATGCAGTGGACAGATCATCAGTATCTGCTTTTATCTGCTCCAAACAGGATATTTTCCAGGTCCGGCCGGAGAGAATCAGAGGCGAAAACTTCATTAATGTGATGAACCTGCTGTGTGTGGAAGTAGAAAAGCACTGGAGATGTTACAGCTACTTTCAAGAACAAATAATACAGCAATTTACTGATCCAAAGATACAATATGCATGAAGTGAAAGAGTTAAAGCAGCCATAACCTCCAGAGAGGACGTCCTCCAAATGGCTTTTATATGTCTGTGAGGTTGGAGAAGTTGTTGTGTGTAAAAGCAAAGGGGTTTGCAGAATTACCAGCAGGGGAATTATCAATACTTCTGAATGCATCACTGACCAACAGCTTGTCTGGTAAAAACTACAGTACAAGCCGTACATAATGAGCTCAGGCCTTAGAGCTGCAGAACAGGACGACGTGGTGATAAAGAATCTGTTTCCTTACTTGCAGGAAAAGCACTTTTTTATGTGCTGTAAAAGATTCTGCATTAGCTGCTGAGCGGCAGCTGTTTTTTTGTTTGTTTGTGAAATATTGTTTTGAGGCCACTGTGAACTTTAAGTACAGAAATACAGTAAACCATGGACAGTTTATACAGGGAGAAGGTGTCACAGCAAGGCTGACAACACGAGTCAGTTAAATAAAACTCAATAAATAACTCAATATTAAAGCCGTCAGGGGATCAGCATTTTAGTAGCTTTAGAAGATTATTTTTGCAGGATTAAGACGTGAAGCTTGTTAACAGCACCTCTCTTTCATTTAAATCAATAATATTCCAGTTGTTTCCTTTATAATAAACATGATTTTCTCATGTAAATTCACATATCTTATTGATTTTGTTTCTAACCTACCCCTGTCATAACCAGGAAAAGTCAAAAATCATCTCTTATTTAAAATAGCATCCTCCATTACTTCTTAACAGGTGAACTTTTAAAGATCTCTGTATGTCTAGTCACGTCTAACCCACCACCTATTAAATAATGCTTATTTGAATTACGTCCCATCTTAGCGCTGAGAGTGCCTGGCATTCATATTTTATTTCTATGTTGGTTATTTACCTGCTATATCGTCTAGACAACAGCTGTTCCGGGGATGCAACCGCCATGATGGAAGTTTCCAACACCTCATTGTCTGATGAGGCAGAACCTCTGTGAAATGACTGTCTGAGTGCTCTGCAGCCTGAAAGGCCTCGTCTGGCTTTTTGTAGCTGTCTCACTTACCGAGCACTCTGCCGAGAACCAGCGACTTCATGGCATTGAATTCTACATCAGATGTCAAGTTGAACTCCTCTTTGGTGTTCAGGTCGATCTGAAAGAAAACGAAAGCTTTTTTACTTCTGAAGAAGTTTGTCAAAGAAAACTAAACATCTCTGGTAAAGATGACTAATTAAACAGCTGAGAAAAGTTAGTAACTTGCTCGCTTTTGCAGAAAAAAATGCAATTCCTCATGATTGCAAAACAAATATATTTTGTCTGGGCCTTAAAAAAACACAAAGCAAAAGGGCAGCAATTTACAAAGAGGGGTAGAAATTGTGACACAACCAGGACCTAAGATTAATATGAGGGGAGAAGGAGAAGTTTATGATTTTCTGCATGTGGAATCTTTACTGCATGATCATGTGTATGCTGATGATACACTGTTGTATCTTTAAAGATTACCGTATTTTTCGGACTATAAGGCGCACTTAAAATCCTTTCATTCTCTCAAAAATCGACAGTGTGCCTTATGTATGAATTCTGGTTGTGCTTACTGACCTCGAACCGATTTTATGTGGTACACGCTCAAAGATCTGTCAAAATGTTTTAGTCCGACTTTGGTAAACTATAAAGCCGCACCGAGTGATGGATTGTCGGAGGATTGCGGCTTCCGTAGTCAGGAGCCTCGCGGAGTAATACGTACTGAGCTTCAACATAATATTACAGTGTGTGTATAAGGACCCAAAATGGCACCTGTTAAACATGCTGACGAAGTGGATTTCAAACTCAAAGCTATCAGTCACGCAGTAGAATCGTGGATGCCTGGGCGAAGGTATCAGTCTCAAAGTGTTATTTCTTTGAAACACGTGTCCCAAGTTTTGCATAATGTACAAAACAGGGACCTGACAAACCCACATGAGCATTTTTAAGCAGGGGAGTGTACAAATCTAGAAGTTTTATATTGAAGGAAAGAGAAAAAACAGTTTGACAGCTTTTTCCGAGCTGCTAACCCAACATTTGTGTCCACTGTCTCACTGCAGCTCAGTCTTTATTATCTGCAGCTCGTCTCTGCTGTCTTCTCTTCAGCACTGAGCCTCTCTGAGAGCAACATGTCTGTGTGTGTGTGTGTCTGTTACCTGCACAGAGACGGCGTCTGCCAGTCGGCTGATGGTGACAACGTGTAGCTGTCCGTTGGCGAGGTTCCTCACTTTGCTTCTCAGGATTTCTGCGTCTTTGCTGCTGTCCAGTCTGTATCTCACCTCCAGCATGTCTGAACAAAGATCACACACAGGAGGCTGAAAAAGACAGGACTTCCCAATCACATAAAGCCTTTATAATGTCATTCTTTTGATGGACCAAGATCATTTAATTCCATTCACATGTAGAACATGTAATGTCTGAGAAATAGGAAAATGCTGTCAAGCGTTTTACATTTTCCAGTGCAAATGCATAATGAGTGCATATTAAAGCATCCTAGAAAAGTATATGAGTATATCATAGAAAATAATTGTTACAAGGACAAAAAACGGGGGGCAGAAAGAAAGAGAGAGCAGAAGAAAATAATAAGATTGTTTCGAGCATTATCTATTTTCTCAGCCTTGTTAATTGCTTTTAACACTTAGCGCTTGCCTTTTCTAACGCACTTATCAGAGAGGAAAAGACAGAGAAAAGTGAGCACCACTTGTACACACTGTTCACACTGTAATAACCGCGATTAACAAGTCACACGGAGCTGACAGACCCAGATCACACCGCTGATGAGGAGGCAAGCTCGTACAGTAAGCGGCGAAAAGTTGGTGATGGCAGAAGTTTTGTGCCTTTCAACAGTTGAGAGCAGCGTCACATTTCCACATGTTTTCCTCCTGAAGAACAGGATCGAGTGAGTCTAAAACAAACAGTTTGTTCATAACCCACCAGTTCTCTCGCTCTGTGAATATTTTTTTTACAAACTATGGTAGCTATAATCACACTTTTAAATAAAATCTTGTAGCTGAGTTTGTAATTTTGCACATAAATTCCTTGCATTTCACCATTGTTTGTGACAGTATTTGTATGTTTGTGTAACCAACCCATATTGGTTAGTCTTTCCACTGTTCCACAAACCACCAACTCTAGTTTGGTCTAAATAAATCCTCAGTTTAACGAGTATAATGTGAGAATAAGCTGTTATTCCCTCTCATTCTCCCTTCCCATTGAACAGTGCTGCAGCAGCTCTTACTCATTCTACAGTCAGACCATTAAATTTGCAAAATAAAATGATAAAAATCACCCAAAACAGCTGCAAGTTTTTTTGGCATGTCTGGTCAGGAGTGATTCTAAATGTATGCACATTTTCAAGCACAAGAAGGAATTGATGAATAGGATTCTATGCATAGAAATGAGTGCGCGCCTGGTTTAAGCATAACTCTGATAAATGAGATTCCTGGCATTTGAGTCAGCCGCTTAAAAAAACAACCTCTCGCCCTCCATTTTAATACAAGAAACAATGTAATTACAATGATATGCTTTGGGATATCCCTTCACATTGGTGCTTTGTTTGTCTCCTGGGTTTGATTTTCAATGACAGGTTATGAATTCATTGCTTTCGACGCTGTAATTTTTGTCAGACAAAGGCACTGACAAGGGAATGTTAAAAAACAGCTAAACAACACAATCGTGTAACCAAAAAACACAAGAGGATGGATTTGTAAATCAGGTTTCATGTCTAAAACAAGAGACTAAAACAACCAGAATGATACTTAAGATGAAAAGGCAGCCAAAGCTTTGTAAAGAAATCCAATAAAAAGACCAAAACCAACAGTTTCTTTCCCGATTTTTTACAAAAGTTTTACCACGAAGAGAAACCCATTCCTGTGTTTTAATGCCGCTTCCTCCCGACCGTCTGATCATCATGTCGTCTCTAATGACCTGCTGGCTATCAGCTCCCACCAGTCTGGGTTGTTAACGCAGCCTATTCAGTCTGTTTACAGCTAATCTCGGTTTATCAGCCTCCTTTGTCCTTTCCAATTCAAATGACCCCACTTGCCACCTGTCTGGCTTAACTTGCAACAAGTGGATGAAACACTGAACCGAATGGCAGCAAGGGAGAAGCAGATGAAAGGAGACATGAGGGATAAAGGGGCAGACGGAGAGAAGACTGACAGGAAGTTTGCTTAAAGGAGACGAAGAGATGATTCAAACCGCCACAACTTCTTCAATCTGAGCACTCAGAGGCTTTACATCATCCCTCTCCACAGAGCATCACGTCCAAGCAACACAAACTCACATAAAATCACAGTTTTCATACATCAATAAATGCTTTTTCATCAGTACTGACGCCATATGTGAACATTCAGGGCCATCCAGTGAAATAAAGTGAGCAAATAAAGCAAGAAAAGAGAGCAAAAGTTATAAAAGCTGTCGGCCTTTAACCAAGAAAGATCATCATATAGATGGTCAGTTTATTAAGCAGCGTATTAACCCCATATTTACACTTTATGGGGAGTCAAATTAAGCAAAGTAGGAAGTCAGGTGGTGTAGTATAAAGAGCAACAAAGTCCACGTTGGCATTGAGCAAACAAGCACAAGACTTTAATCCAGGAGGCTGCTGTGCATGTTGAGTTATTTTAACTTGCATATGAGATCACGTTATGAAATAACCACCACTTCATGCACTATAGTCATGTTCATCAATTAATTTCTCTGCATTTTTGAAGCTTCCCATGAATAAAAAGCTTGATGGAAATATTCAAAAAATGCTTTTTTACTGAAATGTTTCTACGCTCACTTGAAGTGTTTTTTTGTCTTTTTCGAAAAATATCTAATGCACTAAATGGGAGTTTGAAACATTTTTTGTGAATAAATTCTGACGTGGAGAACATTTAACCAACTTGACTGATCAGCTGAAGTAGAAGAAGCTGTTTCTTGTCTGCAACTTCTCTATTTTCTCGAATGTTCGTCCAAAGTTGCCCAATTAGCAACATCTTTTTTTGTTGTTTTTTGTTTATTTCTCCTCCTGTTTACTGACGGATTAGCCTACTGCAACACATTACACTGACATCTTCTTCAAACTACGTTTATGGAGCTTTGTTTTATTCAAGCTCAACCAGTTGATGGAAATTTTACTTCAAATTAGCTTAGATTTCAATATAACACGGCTCCTGTCACATACTTATTTTAACCCACATCAAGTTTTAGGTTTAGGCATCTAAACTTAATCAAGTAGCTCTGTTTCACAGCATTAACCTGAAGGTCATGTACAGAAAGTTGTTTGTGCAAAAGCATCAGAGTTTCCAGGGTAAACAAAAGAAGAAACAAAAGCCTCGTGCATTCAGTGGAGAGACGGATATTAAGCTCATGATGATGCAGAAGGTGAAGCCAAATGATTAAATGTAGCTTCAGCAGAGAGGAGTTTAAAAGACATATTGTTGCTCACCCTGCTTGTTGAGCAGCACAGCCAGGTACTCTCGGGCGTAGGAGCCGACGTAGAGGAGCAGCGCTGGACTCTGGTTGGTCCTGAAGCTCAGAGAGACGTTTTCTGCTCTCAGGGTCACGTCAGTGAAGATGGAGGACGGCAGGGCGCCGCTGCTGCTCCCGTTCAGCTCGTTGGGCTCCTTGAAGGCGTAGCTGACGGATGTTCCTGACTTAAAGCTGGCTGAAACCTCTGCAGGGAGCGAGATAATGTCAGAGTTTAATTACACAGCGGAGTTACAGCAGATCTCATGTAGCTGTATAGTAAGCAGCTATCCTGAACAGGCGGGGTGTGTGTTTTTCATTTTGAAAGTTGACTTTGATGAAAATGAAAGTTTGAATTGCATTTAAATCTGAATGAGTTTGTGTCTTTGTTCTGGCTCCAGCAACTAACAGTTTGAGTGATTCAAACACTGTCTGTGCAGCACGTCAGCAGCTCTGACAACACCCAATTAGCGAGCTCGTGCCTCTGAGAAAGCTGCCGACAGGTGGAAAGAACAACGTGTTAGAATCAGCAGCCAAATTTTGGAGTTGTGATTTCCATTGCAGATATGAAGCTACAAAAAAAGGCAACACAGATTTGCTTTTTGATTACTGGATAAATATGATGCTGATGTGCAAATCAGATAACAAGAAGGTAGCAACATAAAAAAATGTCTCCATTATGACATTTTTAAGATCATAAAAACAAGAAACAATTGTTGAAAATGTTGCTAAATCTGCACAGTTTTTTTCTTTTCATTTTAGGAGGATTTAAAGTAATTACACAGATAATTATTCTGTAACTACAACATGAAGGAATTGGAATAATTCTGAAACACTACATGTAGAACAGCAGGATTAAAACTATGTTAATAATCAGCCATGCCTGGACTGTATAAACTGCCCCAAGAGCCTTATTTATCAAGTTTTATCTGTATAAAATACTCAGTTTTTTAGGGAGTTCTGCTTTGAGGCATCAGCCACTAACCAAATAAGGGTCAAACCAAAAGAAAACTTCATTCAGGGAAATATTTACCTCCGCCAAGGTCATGTTTCCGCCAGCGTTTGTATACAAAATAACTCAAAGTTCTGCACGGATTTGGATGAAATTTTCAAACAACGTATATATTGGGACAAGGAACAAGTGATTCGATTTTGGTGGTGATCGGTGATCCAGAACACCGTCTGGAGTTTATATTGTGAATTTATATTATTGCGTCAGTGACCCTATTGCCTTCACTAACTGCCGCCATCTAGTGGATGAATTATTTCAATGCCAGTGTGCTCCCAAAATACATGCTTTCAATATAATCCTTAAAGTGTGCAGTTTGGTGTTGTGTAGCTGACCCTATTGCCTTGGCGAAGATCTGCGCTTTTCTAGTTTATAATGTTGTGGAAGGATTGTGAGAGTTGGAGCTGATACAGTATATATGATATTGCCGCACAGAATGGACGGATAAGATGATTTTTCCAACCCTAATTGGCTGAAATAGACTTGCAGATAGTTTCTCCTTGGTTCAGGAAACAATGAGGTCCCAATGTCCCCAACATCTCCCTCCAGGAGCTGCTTGTTGTTGGTACCTCTGTCACAGAAGGCTCCTGTATACGCGGACAGGCTGCAGTCGCAGGAGAAGCTGTTGGGTCTCTCCATGCAGCGGCCCTGGTTCTGGCAGAGGGAGCCGTAGCTGCTGCAGTGTCCCGGACACCCGGCCTGAACCCCGGGGGTGATCTTCGCTCGCTCCTCCAGGTCCAGAGTGACGCCGTTCAGCTGCAGAGAGCGAATGCAGCCTCGAAAGCCCTTCTGCCTGGACGCAGTGCCTCCTGAAGACACACAGAATAAACATTCAGTGTTCTGCAGCACATCGTGTCTGTTTCTTTTTGTCTTTGCTTTGTTTTATCTAAGACATGAATGTGCAAAAAACCTCACATTTTAGAGACTGGAATCACAGAATATTTGGCTTTTTGTTTGATTGTTAATCTCCTATCAAAGTCAATTAAATGATCATTTATTATCAGTTGTTGTGCTGTATATTTGAATCGTCTTTTTTCCTTCTTTTGACTGTGAAGGTTCAGTTTGTGTGTGATATTTGGAGAAAATATCACTGTTACATGGACTATTAATTAAGCACAATTTACAGCCACCTTAACTAACGGTCCCCCCAGGATTTAATTAACAAGTAGGCGGACGTTTTAACCTTTTGGACATAATTGTAATAACTCTACTTACACTAGTCATTTATACGGTTAAAGCAGCTCATTATCAGCTCATACCTGTGTTTAAGTTGTCTTGTACAAATGATTCACATGCCCATTTTTCAAAGCATGTTTCAGGCTTTGAAAGTTTTTTCTTCTTTCCAGCAGCCATTAGTTTCCATTTATAACCTATGAAGCTTCCCTGCTTAATCAAGTCTTCATTATATTGACATGATAACGCATCAGTGTGCAGCTTTACATAACAGTGATATATGTTTATGAGAATTAAACACAGACATGATGTTCTCTGTGATGAGAGTCGGGAATGATTGGGAAACAAATCATCTGCAGAGGGACATTTCTGGTTTTATACAAACAGCCGAATATACTCTGCGAATCCAGAAACAAACATTTGTCACCACGCTCATGCTGAATTTTTAAAATGATGAGCTGATGAAACTTGGTGAAACACAAACTGGCAGGTGAAAAATTCAAGGAGTTGCCTTTCTTTCCTCTGGCTGTCTGTCTGCCCGCTGAGCGCCGTGCTGATGGTTCATATCTGGGATGTTGGCGAGCTGTCAATCTGCCTGACAGTCCTCCTGTCCTGCCTGGCTGGCTGACTGGGACAAGAAAATACTTTCCCTCTTTTTAGGAGATAATTTAAACTCCAAAAAGTTTATTGTTTTCCAACATCTCGCATTACAACCTCCAACTGTCCTCAGAGTTCAGGCTCGGCTTCATTATAATTGTCTCAGACTGCCAAACTGGCAACCTGGAGACTGTTATGATGAGATAAACAGCTTTCCAGGACTGCAGAGCTGATGAGGTTCATATCAGAGCCCAGAGTTTCATCAGGAGCTGTCAGAAAAAGACTACCTTAACTAATGGACTGGGTTCAAGCAGTGTAGCAAGGTGACTGCAAGAGCACTGACCACTACAGAGAGCTTTCCACCGCATCATCCTGAGGATGTTTCCACCAATTTGTGAGGGTTTTCGAAGTCTATTAAGTGCCTATACCTGACATCGAAAGGTTTAGGAACAAGATTGTTAGAGGTTGATTTATCCAGCTTAAATCTGTCAGTTTCAATGTGGATCAATAACCCGAGACAGCACTGCAATATGTTCCCCTGTACAGCCTGAACTTGGATGGGAAGCGGAGCTTTAGAGCTGCTGAGGGCTTTAGTTTCTGTCACTATCTGCTTTCTTCAGGAGGCCACCAGCCTCCCCGGGGTCAATGAAAATGTACCAGCATAGTGCAGTGTCATTTCTGTGTGTGTGTGTGTGGGTGAAAGAGAGGATACAGAGTGAAGGAGAGACAGAGAATACTGCAACAACTTTACACCAACACTCTGCCATAATGAGACATCATATGGTTCTCATCGAGGGCTGAAATGGTTTGTGGAAAAGAGTCCAGAACTGCTGATGTGTCTCCCAAACAAAAGACAAACAGATGGTGTGAATATTGTGTTGTTTGTTCTTGGTTAAAGCTGCCACACTCACCGATAAACAACTGGCTGTTGAGCTGCAGGTGGATGTGCCCGTCAGCAGGACCCTCCTGCGTGGCAGCAGGAAGCTCGTCGAGGCGAAGCGACGCCTCTTTAACGTTGCGCTCGGCTCGGATGCGATGCCACCTGTTGTCGTTCAGCGGGAAGCCGGCCTGTACACGGACCTCCAGCGGACCGTTACCCACGTCGAAGGAGAAAAGCACCTCGGTGGAGGCTGGGAAGGAAATCAAGGCTTATTGTACATATTTATCAAAGCTCCTTATTAGCAACCATTCATCGTGTTTCCCCTGCAGCCTGTTGTTAACTCGTTCCACCTGTAGATAGAAACGTGAAGGAGAGAGAGGTTATGATTCAACTATACAGGATTTTATTTGGCAAAGAGCAAAAGAACAAAGAAAAAAAGGGAGTGAAAAGCTTGCCTTGCTTCTAAATGTCCAAAATATTTCACTTTTAAACTCCATGTTTGTGCACAGATCACATTTTTAACACTCTTTGCAGTCTTCGATTAACAAATGCATGTTGCATGTCATTGCTGGTGCAGAACTCAGACGTCTGTCTTTTCAGTGCATTCATGTTGGAATTTCAAACTAGGAAAGTTGTTTTTTACAAAGCAAATAATAGCTGTTATGTGATTAATTCACGTGCAGTTTGAAAAATATGTTCATGACATTTACTCTGGTTGGTTTAAGGTTTTGTTTACTTTGGTTTTCACAATTCTGTGCCTCTAAATGTACAAAGTATTTCACTTTTTTTGTTGTATTTATTTGCTGCTGTCATGCAACATGCATTTGAGAATCGAAATGCTGGCACAAAATCCGACTGTCTTCAAACTGGAAAATAATATATACTCTAGCTCTTTGAATTTTGATGCTTGAAGTGTAAATTAATGAACTCATGGA
>CAFUXE010000734.1:284872-298311 GCA_903364295.1 Serranus cabrilla
ATAAAGTGATTTCTGCAGAGCCTGTCGACACATTGACACATGAGCTCTACTGGAACTGTGATAAGAAATATATTCAGACTGAAGTCATTTATCATCACACTGATGTGAAGACAAGCTTAAAACCTACCAGCTCACAAGGATGTCACAGTACAGAGCAGTTGTTATAGAAACCAGTTACAATAACTCCTGGACATCAACCTGCTGGTGTGACAACCAGCTGCAGAGATAAAAGCTCAACTTCAGGCAGATTCCCCAGTAACCAGCTTTGAAGATGCAAAGTTGTTTAATAAACAGTAACGACGGCTACATTCAACTTCAAGCAGCCAAATTAAACAGTTTCCTGACTTTTTATTTCTCATAATGTAATTACTACTGGAGAGAAATTTGTTGCAGTTGCACGATTTACAAATTAGTATTAATTAGTAAGTCGTGGTGTTTGGTGAATGTTTGTGGAATGTAAAATACATTTCTAACTATTTATTAAAGAGATATTCAAGTTGAGTTATATTTATGCGTATTTTGCTTTTGAAAAGACGGTTCGAATGTTTTTTGCACAGATTATCTGACACATGTGGTGGAGTATCAAGACTCTCTTAACAGTCTTTGCAAACAAATGCATGTTGCATTTAAGTGCTGGTGCAACACCAATATATATATTTTCTCAATGCATTCATGTAGAATTTCAAACTGGGAAAGGCTTTATAGCTTCTCACCTTGTGATGCAAATTATGTGGAATTTGTTTTGTAAAATTAATTTGTTAAAGATAATAAATTACTTGCACATTATCATACATGTTTATAAATCTTGTTGTGGGTCATCTAACACACTTTTGTCTGGAGTTTTGAGACTATTTTGTTTGCATTTGCTTGCAATGGAGTCCATATATTTGTGGCATTCTGACTGATTTCTTACATGTTTTTGAGAAGCAAAATACTTGAAAAAGGGAAAGTGTTGCTGTAGCAGCATATGAAGGGATGGATACTTTCTCCTAGCTGTGTTTTTGGATGTAAATATAAAATATAAGCACAAGACTTTACTGTCACTGCAGAGTGTTTCTATATGAAGCTGCAGCAAACATGCCGACATCGGCTGCTGCACCTTTAAATTTCTTGCATAAACTTGATTCTTGTGCAGATATATTACACCGTGTAATACAGTAATCATCGAGAGTTACCCGTTTTTCTGGCAAACACATAAAATAAAACACTTTATGAAGAGCTGAGAGACAGCTCCGACAGCACACAACTATCACAGAGTGTTACAGTACGATGATTTCAACTCCAACAATGCACAGAACAATAAACTCTGCTGGTTATAAAGGAAATGTACTGCAGCAGACTAGAACAATGCCACTGCAGTGATTTCCCTGAGGACGGAAAATAAATGGCTGGAAAAAGTATATATATATATATATATATTTATCTTTCTTAAGGGTTGAGAAGTTCTGAGGTGGAGTTCGAGGAAGGATCGTTACCTCCAGCTGAGTTCAATCCAGATGAAAGTTTAACTCCTGGGATGATCCTTCCTGCTCAGGTTGTACTCACATCTAAGCGAAGTCCGGATTAGACATCTAACCAGGGAGGTTTTACTTACAGCTGAGTTCAATCCGAATGAAGTCTTTGATGCCCAAGTTTTCCAGGAAGACACCGGAGGATGAAGTGGTTTTAAACAGGAAGGAGATGTCGGCGCTCAGCTCTCCGTGGAATGTGGGAAAGTGGAGATACGACGTCTCCTTGTCGAAAAATGCAGCATTCCAGACATTTCCTGCAAAGAATGAAAAGATATTATTAGAATTATTATTGTTAAATTCAGGTTCCCATTACCTCTTTTTATCCTGTATTGTTCTGGCACATTGCACATATATTTTAAATGATGCATTTGTGTTTCAATGTGACATTGAGCTCTTCTGCACTGGACTTACTGTCTCCATGACAACGGAGAGGGCCGACCCTGTAGGCGCTCTCTGAGCCAGGCCTCTGGACATCACCCAGCACCACAGATCTGACGGGGAGGGTCTCCTTATGGGTCAGCAGGCCTGAGTCATTCGCCCTGGAAGGTGGGGGGGAAAAGGACAAAGAGGTGGAAGAAGAAGAAGAATTTAAAGAAGACCAGAGGGCGAAAAGAGACTTTCACTCACGTAAGAACGAGAAGAGAGAGCACAGAAAGGGAGATCATTAGGGAGCAAAAAGGAAAATCCATCATCATTATTTTAACCAGCAATAAAGGGAAGAGAGGGATCAGTCATGATGACCTTTAAAACATGACCATTAGTATACTTTGTCTAACAGACTTTGGTTCAGCAGCCAACCGGCTCTCGTTCCCAACTCATCACACACGGACGCTTCAGTCAGCGAGACACAGCGTCATTTCAGCTGGTCGAACTCTTTTCATACCGTGTTTCTGCAAAAGTACCGTAACAAGCTCTGCTGTCATTTTATCTCATGACGTTCACACTGATCCTGCAGTGGAGTAATATTGGCGTCCAATCACATTTAAATCCACACATTGCACCATGATGGTGGAAGAACTGCCAGTTTGTCACTGTAGAGATTTTACAAATTCAAAGCAAACTTGTTCTGCATTTTGCTAAATATGATTCGATTACTGTCGACTCAAGTGAGAGGTGTGTACAGAGCCGGGATCACTCGGTTCCCCCGTCACGCCTCTGGGACGTTCACACTGAAGGCGAAACATCCCAGAGGAGTAAATATCTCAGCTTGAAATGGTTCTTAGACTCCATGTAGTCCCAGTTTAAAAACACATGCAACATGTGCTGAATGTGTTTGTCATTTTAGGAAAAGATCATGCTGAAAATAAGTTTGTTACATAAATTAAATTATGTACTTAAGTGAAGCATTCAGAGGAAATATGTTGTATGTTAATTCCTCTTTTTACACGGGACATGAACAGCTATCTGCATGTGGACTTTTTTGCTCTTTATACTTGTCACATGCTTTGTCACACCCTAAAGATCAGATGGCACCACAGCTGAGTTAACTCTGTGTTAACCTTTAAAGCTTTGTGCATCTCATACAGATGTTAAAAGCTGCCCTGTGTGTTGCTACCAGGGCTGATGAACTGGGACTTAAACCGGTCTGACTATTTATTCATGGCACCCTTCTCTATAATCTGTGTGAATATACCGTACCATTCGGAGCGGTCAGCGTCACAGTTGCAGTAGTGTCTGGGGTCGACACAGTTCTCCTGCAGGCTGCATGAACACTGCTGGCTGCCCGGAGGAGCTCCGCCCCAATAAGTCTGCACCTGTCCTGCACCGGGACCTCCAACCCACCAGCTGAGCAGAGGACCGTCTGCAACACACAGACACACACATCAGCTATAAAAATATTTAATGCACCCGACCACCTTGTTCATCTCATTTAGCTGCACGGTTGCAATCGCCTTTCTTTGAGACGATGAAGATGCAAAAGCCTCAAAATTGACTGGTGTATTTGATGCCGTAGTGAAAATCTTTGAGGCTTGTGTTAATTATTTCATGCATCTAACTCCAGATCTATGAATAAAAATGGAAACCAAAAGTTTCCAGGAATAATGTCAATAGTCTCCGAGCTTTACCTGGTGTGTTGAGGAGGCGGGACTTCCTGCAGTGGTAGGTCAGCTCCTGCTCGCAGTGCTCTGATTGGCTGATGATGGCGGCCAGCTGCTCCTCCTCTGACGTGTATTCAAAGTGAGCCGAGTGCTGGTTCTTCCCCGGCGCCGGTCGCACTCTGGTCACATCCGTGTTGTTGTGCTGGATCACCATCCATGTTTTATCCTCTGGAGGAAAGAAGAAAGACGTCAGGAGGAACTGACAAACGTGATGAAAGAGAGAGACGGAGAGGCTGGAGGTGTGTGTTGATGTGTGTGTCAGCTACCTGTCATGTTGCAGTAGATCAGCTGTGGTCTGACGGGTCCGCTGCCATCCACATCAATGTAATAATACCCCGACGTGTTGCCTTTGTGTTTGTACGCCTCACACGACTGCTCATATATCGCTGAGGAGACACACAGCATCGTTTATCTCTACTTTTACCTGCAACTGGTTATAAACTGTCAGTCCTCCTGCAACAGATCCAGTCTGACACACGTCTCCATAAATTTCACACAAATTAATTTTTTTATTTACAGCATCTGCAGCTTCTGCAGAATCTGTAGCCAACAGGAGGATATTTTAGTCATAGTATCAGCAGTTTGAAGAGCAAAAGAGACAAATAAACTGGCTATCATCAGACAGTCGTCAGTGGGTTCAAAGATTTCATTTCCAACCGTTAGGTCGGCTAATAAAAAGCTAAACTATTTGAGAAATCCAGCTATAGATCAAATTTCAAACCCAGAGGTTAAATCTGCTTACTGCAGTTAAGATATTTACTGTGCTGCTTGTTGGCATTATTTTAATATTTTGGTGTTATTGATTAAAAAGATCAATGTTTAATTAGTGTCATATTTAAGGACAGATGTAAGAGAGCCATCAACCACTTCATCTATGTTTTCGAAAGAAAGTGAATAAGCATATTTACAAAAAATATCGTTGGAGAACTCCTTAAAATGAGTTCTTTGAGTTTTTACAACTCAGATTTGGGCGACTAGTTCAGTCTTTGGGTAGTTTTGTGGTTGTATCTGTTATCAAAGAAATCATACAAGAAAACATGAGGGACTGGAGATGAAAACGAGCTCCTACTGTAGGTTTCTCTCTGTTAAAAGCATCAGATCTCACGTTTTAAATGTAATTATCATGCGTGATTCCTGCCAAAGAAACTTCATAAAGAAAAGAAAACATATAGTGTAATTAATTTCAAGGCTTACTGTTGTTTTATGAAGAAAATCTGAACTAATGGGCCAAAAAAAGTTTGTGAAACTGTGATTAAAGTCGTCGTTACTTGGCTGAGTGAGTTATTGATCGGATTGATAATCATCTTTCTTTCCTGTCAGAAAACCTTTCAGCCTGGTCATCTCTGAATGCTCTGCAGCTGCTTATCAACATGTTTTTTTATTTTTTTTATTTTGGCAGCTAAATGAGCATTTGGAGTGGAAGAAAATGTGCACTGAAATACAAACACTTTGCTCAAAAGGACTGGATTGTGAAGAAGCAAAAGCAAACAGCGTTTTTCTCTAAAGATTCTGCTTTGTGGCTGAAATCAGAGTCCTAATGAAGAGCCTCTTTCACAGAAGATCCATATCTTATTTGTCCGTAAACTTTCTCGCTCTTTATTTCCCTGCTCCTCCTCTGAACCTCCCTCTCTTCTCCTGTATCAGCGTCTCAACAGCGACGATTACAGCGAAGCGGTTTGATCTCAGCCTGACCTTCTGCCACAACAATGTCAGCAGGGGCCTCAACCTAAAAGCAGCATGTTGTCTCATTACAGGGAACATGTGAACATGTGCAAACACACACACACACACACTCCATACTGTGTGTGACCTTTCTCCAACATGTCCTTACAGCTGTGGCAGGTGGCTCCACTGTATCCGGTGCTGGAGCAGTTGCAGTGGAAGGTGCTCCACGACTGACTGCAGCTTCCTCCGTGTTCACAGTGACTGGCAGAGCACCTGAAGGAGACACAGAGACTCAGTCAGGCTGTTTTCCTGAGGCTGCAGGCTCGGGGCGGCTCTGTGTGGAGCATGTTCTCCCCGGGCCAACAGGGTTTTTCTCCAGTTTCCTCCCACAGCTCCAGGACATGACAGCAAATTGCACGGTGAGAGTGTGAATGTTTGCTCTGAGATAATCTGGCAACCTGTACAGGGTCAACTGGGATTAATAATAACCAAAAAAAAGAAGAAAAAAAAGGGAAGCACTTTTTCCTAAGTTTGATTATTGCAGAAAAAAAGCTCAATTGCAAACAAAAGTTAATGAGGCTTCAACATTTTGAACAGCAAGATCACAAATGAACGTCACTTTTTATGGTTTTTGAAGTATAAATATAATCATCAACTGTTAACAAACTGCAGCACCATTACATGACTTCAGCGCCACCAGCACTAAGCCGAAGACAACAAAAGCTTTATTTATATAGCATCTTTTTTAAAAGCAACAGCTCACAGAGTGAAAGAGAGCATTAATCACAAGGGATAATGATGCCATGAGGCCAACAGAGCAGAGATAAGGTCTGAGTAAACAACTCTCACATAAAGAAACTAGAAAAGCACTCAGAGAGCTCAGACCTTCACCAAGGCAATAGGGTCACTTACACAACACCAAACTGCACACTTGAAGGATTATTTTGAAAGCATGTATTTTGGGACACTGGCATTGAAATATTTCATCCACTAGATGGCAGCAGTTAGTGAAGGCAATAGGATCAATGACGCAATAATATAAATTCACAATATAGATTCCAGATGGTGTTCTGGATCACAGATCACCACCAACATCTAATCACCTGTTTCTTGTCCCAATACACACGTTTTCCTTAGTATTTTTTATTGTAAAATAACAAAAACTTCCACTAAAAGTTTTCCACTTCAGCTGTGACCTGAACCGAGATCAATAAAGATAAAAGTAAATGTACTTTTTCAGTCACCGCCCTGATTCCTGACCTGAACACCTTTATTTTCTGGCTGTTCCACCTAATTTATCATCAAAAGAAAAACATTTTCCACCTACACCCACTGCAACATTAAAGCACTTTATCCCCCCAGGGGGTTTAATCGTTCTTGGAAAGAAACAATAACCAGAAACTTTTATTTCATTGTTGATTTTTATCTTTTAAGGACTACGTCTAAAAGTTTGGTACATTTGACTGCATGAAAATAGGATTCATGAGAAAACTGCACACAGGAGGATTCATTCAGAAATGTCCCAAGAATTCATGCATGTGTGTGAACCTTTTTGTATCATAAAGTATCTGTACACAGCTGAGACAAAGCACGCCAAAATGTTCCTGTCATCTGAAGCATCTTTCTGACTAAATGGAACAAAGCTCTGAAAACAACGCTCACACACTCAGGTTAATATTTTATATTTCTCTTTGTGGACATGGCTGCAGAGAAGCTGTTTTCCTGCTGCTCAGCTGCAGCTCTGAGATGATTTTGCAGCTTCTTTATACGACTTTCAGGATGGACTGTGGCCAAAACACACACACAGTGGAACACGTTTTAACAAACTCTGCTGCTGTTAACTTGGACCTTTAACTTCTCAATGTCAGCCGAGTGTCAGGACTGAGCTCGGGGTGGCAAGCAAAACAAGAAAACAAAAGGGTGAGACTGAAGAAACAGTGAGAGGAACGTGATGGAGATAGTGTAGAGAGAGAGAGGGGGAGGAATCCAGGAAAGGGAATTAAGGTTGAGAGACGGATCGAAGGAGAGGAAGGAGCGAGGGAGCAACAAAGGGGATGAAAGTTGGGATGAATGGAGCTCAGCGGCGACTGGGTAAACATATTTGGAGGGGAAATGAGGTCAGCGAATTGTGACTCAAAGAGAAAGAAAGAGAGAGGCAGAGCAGCATGTACTTTTAATATTTTACTCACTGTTAGAAAAAGCCCTTACTCAGCAGATGTTAAAGTTGGGTTTTTAGCACCAATTTCCTTTTTCATTTGATCTAAAAGTAAGCCGGGATGGAGGCAGGTGCAGCATTATGTATTTACTCCGATGCTTTTTAAATATAGGCATTATGAATCCTGGCAGTCCATTGTTGCTTCGCTTATCTGCAAATATGCATATATATGCACATCTTGCAGAACAAGTGTCTCTTTCCAGAGTCCGCTGATAAATCCAGCGTGCAGATGATCAGTCAAGCAGCACTTATTCCAGGGGAAGCAGGCTGAATGTTGGAGGTTGAGGGGTTGGAGGAGTGTAAATCAATTTTTCAAGTTGACATTTTATTGAAACAAAAGCTGCTCAGAGGATAATAGGTGTGCCATATACGGGTGGGCTCTAATGATTTGGAAAAAGGTCTAAAGTCATGTTCTGAGAGCAGTGTGTTATCGCTCACACACAACACAACATTAAACTGACACAGTGGAGCTTGACTTGACATTTCGCTGCCATACGGACTTATCAGAGGCCGCGGTCTCTGCAGTGCTTGATGATACAGAAATGTCTATAACAATAAGTCTCTTCAACGCTGGTGATGGATTTTTCACTCTGCAATATCTGTGTTGGTTTAACAGACTCTCAGTACCGGTACTTGACATTTATGTGTGAATATGTGACTTTTATATCCTTATAAAAAGTAATATTGTTCATCTAAAGCGAAGCACTTAGCGAAGTACTTTTTCAGCTGCCTTTGATTGCAGTTTATGTCTAAAAATCACAAACAGATGAAAACAGAACATAATGCACCATCAGGATCAAGTGTTTTCAATCTAAATTAATTTAAATAGACGGGGAAATGTGTTGTTTTTGACTTGATTTAAGGATATCCCCCTAACAACAGTGCTAACTTTTAATCATTCCACTTTAAATGAGTTTTCCCGATGGGAGAAGTTGCCCTCCAAGAGCATTAGAGTCCAGCACATAAAGACAAAACAATCAACAAAAGCAAGATGGTGATAATGGTGATGATCATCTGGCAGCAGCTCTTTGAGCAGCAGACGCAGATTGCAAAGCGGGTAAATAAGAAATCTTCAAACCTGCCAATACTCTCTATCCACTGACACTAACTCCGGAACAATATATTTCAGTATTTTTCCAATCACACGCTGAGGCACGGAGCCAAGAAAACTCTGCTGCCGCTTCTCACAAATAAATCACATTTTGGAGAAACAAAGAAAAGCAAAACCACATTTCAGCCGAGAGAGGAGGGAAGCTGCGCCTCATATGAAGCTATATGGACAAAACAATAACTGGATTGTTTTCTTAGCGAGGAAACATTTTGGGGAACATTGAGACTGGGACACTGCTGTCATAATTCCTTCTGTATCCAATCCACTGCTGTCTAATAATCCGTGTATAACCCCATTTTACAGGAAGGCAGCCACAGAGCCTTCAGAAGGAGATTAACAGGAGTTACAAAGGAAGAGAGTTTAACATTATCCGTCCTCTTTTCTCACAGCGCTTTCTATTCTGTGTTACATGACAGAAAAATAGGCAAACAAACATGCAGAGAAACAATTTAGTGCAACATTTCCTTCGGTTCCTCTAGAAAAGTCTTATGAAACGGCGCTGACCTGTCGATGATGCCACACATGTCGATCTGCAGGTGGCTGTAGTTTCCCATCAGCCTCTGCTGCACCAGGATCAGGTCCACCGGCTGGTTGTCCACAGTCAGCAGGCGCATGCAGCCCTGGAAACCCTTGAAGGGGTTAATACACTCCTGGCTGCTGCCGTCAGCAGGACAACCTGCAACAGCAGGAAACAACATCTGTCAGAGCAGCCAAACAACAAAGAGGAAGTTTAAAGACGCAGAATCAAGTTTTTATTCCTGTTAAAACATGCAGCTTCGGTTTAATTGGTGGCTCCTAATTGTCCGTAGGAGTGAATGAGAGCTTGAATGAAAGTAAAGTATTCTGTACTTAAATACAATTTTAAGGTTCTTTACTTTGGTATTTCCATTTTATGTAACTTTATACTTCTGCTCCAAACATTTAAGAGGCAAATATTGTACTTTTAATGACAGCTGACAGCTTTAGTTACTTTTCAAGTCAAGATTTAACATCTACGATCAATTTAAAATGATTATGCATGTTTATAAATTCAACCACATGAAAGTATATTAGGTAGATAAAATGAGCCCGACCTTAACAGTAAAATGCATGAAAAAGAATAATCCAATATTATACTTAGAATATATTAAAACAATCTGAGTGGGTCCATTCTGCATAACGAGTACTTTTACCTTAAGTACATTTTGATGCTGATACTTTTGTACTTTTACTTAATTATCAGATCTGAACACTTCTTCCACATCCAATAGCATTTGCTAACTGCTACATTGAAACGAGTAATCAATGGAGTCGTCAGAATACGTGTTAGTATTTTTCAAGCTAATTGTACACAACAATGTGCACAAATTATGCACTTTCTTTATGCATGAATTCATTTATATATCCGACTCTTACCGCCAAAGAAAAGTTGACCTCCTGTAGTGACCAGAAACGGCGGACTGGCGTGCGCCGTGGCTCCTTCGCCTCCGTCCACGGAGACGGACAGATGTCCTCTCCTGGAGGTCAGCTCCACGGCGTGCCACTGCCCGTCATTCAGCGCCGAACCTGATGACACACACAGCGGCACATTACACTGCAAACATACAGAGATACACATATATTGACTGTCCTGATTTTAATTACATGAAGGCTGAGATCAGACGTATTGATCCATGTAGGGAAACTCTCTGATTGCCTCGTGTCTCAGGGAGGTCAGAGATCGAGCTGCTGTAGATGTTCGGATGGATTTTATTGATCTGCAGACTTCAGGATTCACATCGACATTTTATTTTTTTTACTGGAAATGTGCAGAAATTAGATTTTGTCCGTCCTGTCAGCTCTGTGTCTTATAACTGATGTATGAAGTAACCTGTTGTTCAGTTTTCTGCAGAAATTATTTACGTGCTTCAGAATAAATGTATTCCTGTTCATGCTGGGTGACGTTACTAACTGCTCTATAGCATCTGTGCTGTTAAATTTTCAATGTTTTCTGGATGTTTCTGTCGTGATCCAACCTGCTTTAAACCACAGAGACTTTTGGGCAAAAGCAGCTTCTGTGATGTAAGCATGTTTATTGTGTAAAACTTTGATTATAAGGTTTGCAAAGATGCATTTAGAGTTCATCAGACCAAACATCAGACATTCTCTCCAGTATTTGGTGACATGGAAATGTCTATAACAATAATTCTCTTCAACACTGGTAATGAATATCTCTTTCCAGAACCGGTACTTGGCATTTATGAATGAACAAACGGCTCTAATATCCTTTATAAAATGCAATTATGTTCATCTAAAACAAAGCACCAAACATTGTTGCTTATGTTTTAACTAAACTCTCCTGCAACTGCCTTAAGCAAACAGATGCACCAATAAAATTGACAACAGAACATAATGAACCATCAGCTTCATATGTTCAAAGTGTTTTTGATCTAAAATAACTTAAATAGATTGGGAAATGTGGTGTTTCTGACTTGATTTAAGCAGATTCCCTGACAATGGTTATCTTTTTAAATTAGTTTTCCCTCCAAGAGCACAAAGATTCTGCATCTAAAGTTTTATCTAATGGGTTGTAAAAATGCTGCTTCCTGTCTTGATCCAACTGCACACAAATGGAGACAGCAGAGGAAATTAACATTTCAGTTGGAGGTCGGGGGTCAGACTCACCTGCACTGAGCTCCAGCGGCGCCCTGCCCGACTTGTGCACCTGCAGGTGGAGCTTTGCTTTGCTCAGGAACATCCAGACGGCCCCTCCCTGCTTCGGGAGGTCAAAGGTCAGCAGGAGCCCCGCCTTGTTCCACGTCCGAAACTGAAGCCCCAGAGACACGCCCGCTGAGGACGTCTCCGTCAGCCCCGGCAGCCACAGGAAGCTCTGGGGACTGGTGAACGTCACTGCAACAAAAACGGGCTCGGCACAAGAAAAGGTCACATTGCCCTGAGACAGATGGAGAAGAGGAGAGATATGGAGAGAGAGAAATTATTACAGGCGAAGAGGGAAAACATGATAACGCATGAATTTGAATTCATTTCCAGGGCTGCATGGAGGCGCCCTGATGCACAGAGATGCTCATCAGCAAGTCTCCTTAAAGAGCATGAGAGCATTACCATAATGATAATAGCCGGGCTTAGATTAAGCACCAGGAGATCAAACTGAAGGCACCAATGTCACCCAGCAGCTTTGTAAGGTCATAGAGGAAGTATGAGGGAGCAGAAGGAGTGAGAGGCAGAAAAATGAGGAGAGAGCCAGAACGGAGGGACCGGGAGCAGTTGGTCATCTCTCTCTGTGCAGGCTCAAAGTTTTGAGAAGTGGTAATTGCAGTAAGTCCGGTGCCAGGGCAGCAGCAGTGATCTGTTACATCCCTGGTTCCCTGCTGGGTTTCTATTTTCAGAGGAGTATGCAACACACAGACACTTGATCAAATCTAAAAGCTCTTTGTGGGGCAGTTAAAGCGATACGCAGTAATGCAGACCGAAGAGGAGAGAGCTGCAGAGATTAAGTGATGCTGTGCCTCAGCCTGACACACACACACACACACAGGAAGCAATGCACAAACTTCTCATTCACATGGAAAGGGATGTATGTGAGGAGATACTCCCATTACTCTTTAAATTATTAATAAGTGCACTTAATTCAGACATGCAGATTGTGTTCTTAAAGGGGACAAATTAAGATCTGGCTGTATTTTTAGTTTCGACTAAATGTATACATGCTTTAATGTAAAAAAAAAACACCATTCTTCTCATACTTTCTGTCTGAATATACCTGTTTTCAATCTGTCTCAAGTCTTTTAACATCTGGTTTATGTTGTGTTGTATTTTTTTAACCTGAACTTTCTGTTTTTCTAAACCTAGACAAGTAATTTTGGTGCCTAAACCTATAAACTGCAACAAACAACTGAAAAAAGCGTAAACTAGTCTAAAAACTCAGTCCTTTCACTCATCAGACTGGAGTTTGTGTGGCATGAAAAACCTGCGTGTACTTTGTCGCTCTTTATACTACAGCTACTTCTTCTTCTACTCCGACAGTTTTGGCAGAAAGTTTTCTGTCAGAAAGCATTTTCCGAAAGGAAATTCAGTAAATTTTGGTGCCTTAACATATAAACGGTAACAAACAATTGAGAAAAAGGTCTAAACTAGTCGATAGACTAACAGAGGGGGGACACAAACTTCAGTCTCCTGAGTGAAAAGCCTGAGTTTGACTCCCTGTTTGTACTTTGTCGCTCTTTATACTTCTTCTTCTTCTACAGTTTTGGCAGAAAGTGAAATCTCCCATGTGCTCAAGCCGCGGGTGGAGATACCCAGATGGTTTATTCTAATAAACCAAATCTAAAACTGTTTTCTGATCTCAACAACTCACAAACAAACTGACTGTTTTAAGAAAGAAGTGAGTTTTTTACCCTTTAAATAACAATCTCGTTTTGTAGTCGTGTGTTTTTGGATCTCGCTATCGCCAGTGAGACACTTCAGGGAGTCCGGATGTTATTTCTGTCCCTTTACATGTTCTTATAGAGCTCACATACCTTCACAGTGACTCTCTGGTCGTTCTGCTTGGCGAGGTCGACCAGGTTCACGCCGTTATAAACCAGGTTTTCCAAACATCCGTGAAAATGTCTGTCCGACCTCCGAGAGGCGACGCCCTGCGCTGCTCCGACACTCATCTGTCCGGGACAACATGACACATATAATGTAACAACACAAAACCTGAGCAGGTGTAACCGTCCCAAAGCTAAACACACACACACACACACCTGGTCGTGGTCCCAGTGTGTGAACCTGGCTGGGATCTGCACCCACAGCGTGCTTTTGTCCACGGTGAGGTTCAGGTGGGTGCTGTGGTGCTCCACGGCGACGTGGTGCCACTG